>JBBMOE010000074.1:1724838-1928270 GCA_037975065.1 Chaetodon trifasciatus
GTGTCTATGTTGTAGAAAATATCAAGCGACCCATCTGCTGAGTTTCATGCAGGTCAATCAAGATCTACTTTGTACTAAAGTGGGTGGAAATTGTACACGGGCTGAATTCAGGCTACAAGCAAATGACAGCAGATGAAAGCTGAGGTGTAACATTACATAGCAGGAACATAAAGTCACATCTATTGAAGTGATCTGACAGACTTGCACCTTTATTCTGAAGGCTGGTTTGTGTAAAATCATTTTATCAGCCAAATGTAAAAGTCTGTTCAGAAACTGTGTTCAGTTTCCATTTTAAGCATCTGTATTCTATTTTTAGGAGCCCCAAAGGAAGCGTTGGAAGCCAAGATTTGGAACATCCGTTTGTTCCAGCTACAACATGATTGTTAAGTGTTTGTAGAGGAGACACAGGATTGTGCACCAGCTAAATTAAAACTTCCTCAGTCAGGCTGGACACTGAATGAATCTTAGTACTTTGGCTTGAATACTGTTAATAAAAATCAAAGAGCATGCTGCTTGTTGCTCCAGAAGCTGAGAACAATGGCCTTGCACCACAAATTAATATGTAGCCAGTGGACTGCTGGGACACTAACTCTCAACAATGTAGTTATCTTGGTTACAGAGCAACAGAGCAGCATGATAAAAGCTGCCTGCTGGGCTTCAGCACAAACAGGGCGTGAGTGTGGCGGCTGCTGCTGCTGATGACACGATGGAAAGAGAAGTATGGGTATTAAGATACAGCACATGCACAAAGCTTTAATGGAGGAGGCTGTGACACAATCCACTATGTGGCAGGGGTCAACAGCTACACAGAAAATATGTAGCTGTATGCTTATCAAAGAAATTCTGACAACATCTTATAATCACACTGCTGTGTTCTTCCACTTCATTCCTTTTCACTGATTTCACGCTCACGTCAGCCAGTTTCTGTTTGGGAGTGGGGTTGTGTTCTGAACTTGCTTTTCAGTCAACAGCTGCCAGGAGAAGTTAAGCAAGTTATTTCTGTAGATTACAACCTATAAACCTACGTATCTCATCCATCCTCTCTGCATTTCTGTTAGTCTTGTGCAAAGTTTTGAGTGATGGATTGTTTTTCTAACTGGGGGCACAGTGATCAATGGCTGCGCTCCATTTGGCTGTGCTGGTGTGCTGTTTGTTAGGTAGCAGAAACCTGGAGAACTGGAATGCGAGCAGCATACTGTGCAAGGCAGCAGGTAGGACACTGAGTGTCTATCAGCAGCAGGGGGTGAGATGCTGTCCACTACTTTAATTTTCATATTTTCATAATTCATAGTTTCTGTTGTGATTAAGCCACCACACAGTATGTCTAATATGTTTAAGTGTCTGTTGGACTTTTCAGTGTAACAACATTTTACTGGGCTCTTTACCATTGGATTGATACAGCAAGTACAGTGCTTTGAAGGTGCAAATACTTCCTGTTGCAACACAAACAATAGTTGAGACATCTGTTGGATATACAAGTATTCACCCCAGAGCCAATACTGGGTAGAACCACCTTTTGCTGCCACAACAGCAGCAAGTATTTTGGGGTATGTTTCTTTGCCCATATTTCTTGGCACAATAGCTCCAGCTCACTCAGACTGGATGGATACCATCTGTGAAGAGCAATTTTCAAGTCTGGCTACAGATTCTTCACTGGATTGAGGTCTGAACTTTGATTCTGTCCTTGTAAGATACTGACGCTGTTTGACTTAAACCATTCCAGAGCAGCTCTGGCTGCATGCTTCAGGTCAGCGTCCTGATGGAAGGTAAACCCTTGTCCCAGTTTCAAGTCTCTAGCAGACTGAAACAGGCATCCCCACAGCATGATACTGTAATGGTGTGGTCAAAGTGATGTGCAGTGTTGAGTTCTGCACCAGAGCCATTATGTTTGCTGTCTCCACATGGCTTGTGGTAAACTTTCTCACTGCTTTCTTTCAGCTCTGGCTTTCTTCTCACCATAAAGGCCAGATCTGTGGAGCGCATGATTGATAGTTTTCCAGTGGACAGACTGTCCAACCTGAGCAGCGGATCTTTCCAGCTTCTCCAGAGTTACCAGTGGCCTCTTGGTTGCTTCTCAGAGCAATGCTCTCCTTGCCCTGTCCGTCAGTTTAGGTGGGCGGTCTTCTCTTGGTAGATCTGCTATTGTGCCACATTCTTTGCAGTTTCTAATGATGGATTTAATCAAAGCTCGGCTGATTTTTTTTCATAACCAACTTCATCCCTGACCTGTTTGATGAGCTCCTTGGTCTTTATGAAGCTGTTTCTTTAGTAATGTTCTCTAACAAATGCTGAGGCCTTCACAGAACAGGTGTGTTTATATTGATACATAATGCCACATAATTCTGGACTACTTTGTGTCAGGCACTGGTGCTGTATGTGCATTGAGGTATATTGTTTTTCTTGATGTTTTTTTTGTTTTATATGAGCTTTCAAAAGACACAAAAATTTAGAGAATGCTGCACACAATGTAACAAACGTAAAGACCCACTGAGTCAACTGTTAACTTTCCAGCAGCACCCTCAAGCAGTCAACATGCAGAGTTTGAGGGGCAGTCAGTGACTAACACTGTAAGTAATGAGAGCTGCAGTCTATTGACTTTTCCCAGCTCTTCAAACAGCCTCTGAAGTGACCTTGTAAAACAAGGGAGGAAAGAAGGAAAGAAAAAGTGATAAAACACTGCCCGCCTTTAGATGAAGAACAGCCACACAAACACAAAGAGTAGAATTAAAGGTGATATGCAAATGCTTTTCCAATGTACTGAAATACCTCCAACAACAACTGTAAACAAATAAGACCTTTGTAGAGGTCATTACTAGCATCAAATGCCAGTGGTGTTAGAGAAAACGGACAAACTTCCCATAAACCCTTTTGCTTTTCATGTTTGTCATATTTTACTCTTTAAACCATTTTGCTTTTCAAACCACTATACCTATTTTGTGCTGGAAGCTTACTCCAGTTTATTCGGCTAAAAATCAGCTTCAAAGGGTATCCTGAACAGCATGTTTTGCAAGACTTACCTGCGTACTGTTGAATCCTGGGTTTGGGGTGGTGATGAGTTCTTCAGCTGCTCCTGGAAATCAATGACACAATCAATAACCTCCCTGTTCTAAATTACATACAAGGCAAGATGTTGACAACACGAGGATCTGACACAATTGCTGATCAGTTGGGGAATGACTGGTACCAGAGGGGCTACTATGAGAGGACGTGTGGGTGGATCCATCCTGATCTCCCCTTCCTCTTCCTCGGTCACACTGCTGTCGATGAAGTCCACGTGCTCAGCCTCTCCATTCACTGCAAAGAAAAGATTTTACGTCAAAGTGCGACAAACTTACGGGTTCAGAAGCTTTTTGGCTGGAGAAACATGCAGTTAGGTTTTCTTTTTTTTTGTGTGTGTGTGTGTCCTTCCTCACCTTTGCTAGCCTCCAGAGGAGATTCATCCTCCTCTTCCTCCTCCTCCTCCTCCAGGTTCCTCTGATCTCTGCTGACCTCAGCCATTCGAAGGGAACGCTCTGAGAAGTCATCTGCTGACTGGACACACAGATTGTCTATGAGTCATTGATCTGTGATCTATTGGTAACACTATAGGTAGGTCAGCTGTATTTGTACTGTTGTTGTATTTGTATATGATGCATTGTTTTCACCCACCATGTATTTCTTTTAGATTTACTGACATCAGTGTGTACCATGTAAGTTACCTATCCGTGTTTATATTTTTCTCAACCCTGGTATTCAAACACAGCATGAGTACATTTACACCTTGATGTTACACATTAGTGTTTGATCAGAATGTAATGTAGTCACTACTCAGGACATATGGCATTGCATAAATGACTGTGTGTGCGTGCGCGCGTGCGTGTGTGTGTGTGTGTGTGTGTTCCTAGTTTTACCTCATTTCCAGACCACCGTTTGCTGCCGCTGTCCACACTGTTGAAGCCAGAGTCCAGCCCTCCGAACTGACCTGTGAACAGCTCCTGGTCTGACAGACTGCAGGGAAACATGTGGAGCACATCAGGATAAGTTCAATGCACACACGCAAAAGGGATAATCGTCATCAGGAATGAATCCATTATGAATCAATTAGTTCTTGATTAAGGACACATCAAAGGACATTATCCCACTTATACCATGGTCAATTGCCAAAGAAAAAAAAATAAAGAGCATTAATTTTATTTTTCATACAGTTTGCAATCAAGTTTTATAACTCAGCTTCCCTGGTGAAAAAAAGGGTTAGACTAATACCTGGAACAATCATCCTGCAAGGTTCTTTTGCAATGGAAACATTGTTCAGTACTCGAGTAGACAGGCTAAATCTGTGATTTGACTTGGCATCAGGAGACATTTCTAGTCTACTCAACTCATAGAATCCTTTGGTTTAGCTATGCACCAGAAAGCTAACGTTATGCTAGCAAGAATCAAAGTGAATAACAATGCATACGGTTGACAAACAGTAAATGCACTTTGACAGTATGTTTATCAACAGGACTAGCTGGCTATCCACCATGTCACTGTACCCAAATCAATATCAATATTCAGATGGCCGCAGCTTGAAGTAGCGAGTGTGAGATGATCAGTAAGTTCAGAGGGGCGGTGTACCTGCAGCTTGTGTGTTCCAGTCACCATTTTGTGGTGTTCAGAGGATGAAGCACTGCAGGACTACACTTAGTGTAATTCATTGACTGCGTCCCTGTTGCTATGGTTACTCTTTTTAGATACAGGCTGATACTATGTAGTACGCTAATTAGAGCAATGAACAGACAGTTTCACTGGAACTATATAGTATGTGTCCGTTATCGGGAATAATGGACATCCTGCAGCCAATCAGAATCCGGTATTCACCCTAACCATGGTAAAAATACAAGTAAATACAACAGTCTTGTTGTCAGACTTTTACACAGGGGTTCATTAGTCTGAAGGGCAGTGACTCGTGTTTCTTTTTCCCTCCGGATACTCAGAGCTCTTCTGTCAAATATTGTCTCTTATCTCCGTCCTTGGTCCTGTCTGTTTCATGGAAATGGCTCACCAGGCAGTTGAAAGGGTTCCATTCAAGTTTATAAATATTTGATAAACCCTTTTTACTCTTAGTTAACATACCCTTCTCACTACCATACATTTCCCTGTCCTACATTGACTGTACCTCTGTTATTTATCCTGTAAACCTCACGTTCTCATCATTCATATTTTGGTGTCAGTGCATCCTCCAATCTGCAGAGTGAGTTAAAATGTTTGCAAATTATGTATATCCTCCATATTACATGTAGATTGTATGTAATTTTCCTTGCTCAACATTTGATCAGTATAAGAATGCATCCTCAGGCGCTTATTGCGGTGACAAGACATATTTATTGCCATACCTCCATCATCCTATAATGACTAGGTGCAGTAACTGCTGCCATCAGTAAACAGCACTTATGTCCAACTGTCACTTAAATATGACAGCAATCCAACAACTTGCAATTACTGTCACCACCTTGTCCATTTTTTTTTCTGGACTGAATTATCGATTGTGCTGTAAAAAACATCTTGAGAAATAACTGACGCCACCATCCATTATTGTAAAAAAACAGTCTGGAACAATCAGAATAGTGTAGACATAAGCACTGCCTCCTTTTTGATTCCCTGATTAAAGATCACCCTCAAAATACTATTGTATCACCTGGCACTCATTGTCTGAAATATACCCAAAACTGCTGAGATATTGTAGAAAGTTTGACCAGTGGAAAAGTGCTTGTTCCTTGTCTCTTATTTCTACCTTTAGTCACTTGCTCCCTCCCTCCCTCCCTTCCCTCCTCACCAGCTGTTGAATCCAGTGGGCCTCAGGTGTCTCTCTAGCTCCTCCTGGCTCCTCTTGCAGGCCTCCATGTTGAGGTACTTGAAGATGTGGTATTTGCCCTTGGAGCAGATCTGCGCAGGTGGCATTTGCAGCGGGTTGTTGTCCAGTAAGATGCTCTGGAGATGCCGGAGGTGGCGGTAACATAAGGGCACATGGGAAATGCGGTTGCAGGACACATCCAGTCGGACAAGGGGGAGCTCGGATATTTCTGAATGATACAAAGAAAGGGGAATTGATCAGTTACAGTGTCATTTGGGCCTAAGATATATCGAACATATTCAATAATATCTCTTGAACTCTTCACTTTAACCAGTACACACATTATTAAAATAGTCTGAATTTAAGAGGGCTAAATCTCCTCTTGGTAAACATGTAACATCATAACTCATAGCTCTTGAAATTTGAATTTAGAAAATGCTGGTGCAACCAGCTCCTGTGCACAAACAAAAATCCACTGGTACTCTGTTTATTCTTGTTTTTAGGAAGTACATTCATTTACATTTCCTCCTAATGAGGTAGGGAATGAGGCGTAAGATCCATTAGGCTTGCAGCAAGTCAGACGCAGTTCAATACTTCTGCATATAAACAATCAATGGCCCACAGTAATGATGCTATTAGAATCCAACTTGCAGAGATTCTACATTACAATCCATGGAGCGCAGAGAGCTATAATGTGTTTAGGGTGTTACAGTCATACTTTGCAGGCTTAATGAAGCTTACTTTAGTCGAGAGGATATCTTTATCATCTTGTATAGTTTCCATGCACTGAATACCAACTGATGGCATCTGATAAACTGTGTGGAATCACTTCATGGAGTCTGCATACAGACATTGCTGAGGCATCTGGGGTTAGTCGTGTGTCTGTACCTTCAGGCAAAGTGGTGAGCTGGTTCCTCCGCAGGTTTAAGTCCCTCAGACACTCCAGTTGGCCGAGCTCTGCTGGCAAACACTGCAGCTCATTACAGCTTACATCCTGCCAGAGAGAGACACACAGAGAGAATACATTGAACCAAGACCAGTGATGTAAAAGTGCAGACCACTGATGGGGCCACAGGCATATTTCAGTACACCAGAAAAGGATTTGCTTTAAACTCAGATTTTAAAACAGATACTACAGACTTTTCACTAGGACCCACAAGGACATACAAACATGTGTACTGAGAGGATTACACAGGTGGAGTTCACTTTTTTTCTACCTCCATCACCATTTAAATCAAACTTAAACTCTATGCTGCTGCTGAGAAAGTTATAGCACAGAAAGATACTGTTGACGGGAGTCAGCAATGTGCGGGCGTGTGAATATCAGTGTGTACACAGTATCATACCAGCTGTCGGAGGTGGGTGAGGGAGTATATGGAGGCAGGCAGTGAGCACAGCTTGTTGTTGCTGACGATGAGCACTCGAAGGAGAGGAAGTTGAAACAACGACGGGGGCAAACTGGACAGAAGATTACGACTGTGGAGACAAGCAGGCACACACACGGTGATGTCACTCAAGTGGCATATCCATCTGGGCCCGGTGCAACAGATACACTTGTGTTGAAAACCTCCTTCATGAAAGTGTAATGTTTTATACATTTTAATACCGTTAGAAAATACACTTTAATGTTGTAGCTAGCCTAGAAAAAATGCGCAGCTACGCCAAGTCTTTGTTATTTCTTGTTATACAATATATTTGCTTTGAGCCTACACTTTTGCTGCCTGTATTAGCAGCCACCTGGAGGGGTTTTCCAGTCTCCTAGCAACAGTGAAATTACAGCGTCGAGGAGAGAGGAGTGTCAGTGTGGTTCAGTTGTTGTAAGAAGGTTTGGACGGCCTGTCTTCATCTCCAGCACAAACAGTTTTCAAACGACAGCTGCACTGTAGAGGCGTCGCGCACTTGCAACGTGCTAACTGTGAAGTGGATGCAACGCGTTGACTGCTGCGGTGCGCTGAAGTGCAACTTTTTCTCAAAATTCAGTGAAAATGAGGATTTACTCATTTGGGCTTTTGCGGACCAGTTTCTGGGTTCAGTTCCGACCGCACTTAGAACAGTTGTTGTAAGACTACATTGTGGGAGCAATCATTTTCAAATTTTCCAGACAAAGTAATACACATGAATTGTTCTCAACCACCAGGCGGTGCAGGCCACAAAAACCTGAAGAAGCAATATAATTCAGCCATTTTCCACAACTTTACTGGCTATAATTCATTATTTTTGTCTTAATTACCCTCAGCTTGGCACACACTGTGTGGCATTTCTCCTCATCACTCCGTCCCACTCTCCCAAACTCAGGACTCGAGATAACCAGCCCATCATCACTAGCTTTCAACCTTCAGCAGAGCATACAATCTGCGAAAGGAAACCACCTGAGTGCTGCTGAGTCATCAATCTGTCATTTACGTTATTTAGAAAGTGACCACAATGAAATACAGAGCACGTAGGCCAAGTTTTTTTTTTTTAGTGTTTCTGTGTAGATTTGTTTTTATGCTTGCCCAGTCGGTCACTCTTGCTTTCCTTCTCTGCCTGTGTCATTTTCCGTTGACTTTAAGGCTTATTTGTGTGTTTGAGGATGTAAAGAGAGAGGTCATGTCTGAAATGAAACATACGTGATTTGTGAACAGGCAACAAATACACTGCGTTTGGTAACAGGAAACCACATGCCATACTTGTATCTTAAAATGTAGAAAATGAATTCACACCACCAGCAAAAAGAAAAACGTAGTCAATATGAAACTGCTCTGCAGTCCAAAAAGATTTAGATAATCTGTTGCAGCAATGTTGTCATGTTCTAACATATGAGGAAGGACTTTGAGTAAGTAGTGAGTACAATGTGTTGAGATCAGAAATGGTGGCCAAAATTTTAAAAACAGGACTCAGGCTTTGGTTAAAGTAATGATAAAAAGGCTTCTTATTGGATTGGTTGACTGATGTTAGCTGCAGCACAATGAGAACTAGCTAACTGGCTCAGATGGTGGCAAGTGGAGGTTGTTGACTTACCTGAGGTTGAGGTAGGTGAGCGCCTGGAGGTTGCCCAGGCTGGAGGACAGTGAACGCATCCCATTGTGGTAAAGGCTCAGTGTCTCCAGAGAGATGAACTGACAGAGCTCCTCCGGCAGCTCACACAGACGGTTCTTTGACAGATCTGACATAAGAAGAAGACCAAACATTAGACTGACCCATCAGCGTTTCTCCAGTATTCATAATGCCCCCGCACAAAGGAAAGTGAGACATTAAGTTGTGGAAACTACTATTTAACTCAAGCACTTTATTAAGGGATGGAAATTCAGTAAAGATAGGAATTAGCTAAAGAGCTGCTGAAAATCATCATTATAATTGTTATGGTGCTAATTTAATATGTCTTGTAATTTTGCAATATTGCAACGTGATAATCAAACCTCCCTTTCTCTCCCCTTGTGTCCTGTCAGTCAAGAGTCAAATAACAGCCATTAAAAATAACATGTCAGTGTGTGAGAGGTGTTCACAAAGATGGGAGGAAACGCTGCATGGCTCTGATGGTGAGGCGACGGGCACTTTTTGGAGGTACAGGTGGAAGTACAAAAAACAAGATCCGGGAAGCCTAGCCGAATATAAAATGGAGCAAAGAATGAAAAACCAAGGCAGTCCGTCTTCAGGTGAAATTTATTCCCCAAGCATACAGGCAAACAACCTGACCAATGCGTATCAATTCTCGGTCTTCATCAGGGTCTGGAAACACATAGTGAGTCTGAATTATATACCAGCTGTGGGTGGCATTCTCCCCAACAAATGGGGCCTAACACATAACCCACAGAGGGCGCCTCGAAAACAAAATTATGGCCCCTGCACATGCCAAGGAAGCATAAACCTACAATACTTTTATGTAGATACTTTTTTTGGCATGTATGGGGCCCAATTTTCAAATTTCAATGAATGAGCGCTTTCATCAAAATGTGTAGTAGTAAATAGGTCATTTTATCTTGAGATTAAATTTAGGACAGAGAACAGCGGGTGAATGGAGGCAGAGGCCATGATATTCTGTTTTGTTTTGGTTTTTCTCTATTTTCTAGTCTTCAAACCCAAACAGGGATCATAACCATGATGACATCCATCAAATTCATACTTTGGTTTTATAGTTGATGTATCTTTGTGCCGTTTGACAGGATCCACACCATTTTCCAAAACCACCAGCCTAAAATTACCAAACAGCTCCAAGCAGGGAACCCACACACTGAGTGTTGGCAAGGCCAGCACTCGTCCACTTCTGACCGAACTGGGTGAGTATTTCCAAAAATAGCTGCTACTGGCTGCTTCCCACTGTCTGTTTCCAGAGTGACTGTATGTAGGCCATTCTCATCCACCTTGAAGGATACATGAATACCAGTTCATCCTAACGTCAATTAAGGATTGAGGTGAACTGTCCAAATCATGTAAAAAGTCACAAAAATGTTGCTGTTACACACCTTTAAATGATCCCAGGACAGCTTTACAAAATTTATCAGACTCTCTGACTTCCTTGCTTGAATATACCTCTTAAATTTAGAGACACTGGCATTAATAATAACAAAATGGTTCCAGTTTTAGTCAAGGTTTTAAGTCATAATTTGGAGAATTGCAATGCACTTCCTAGTAGAGCTAACAGAAATCACAAACAATTTTAATCTGACTGACTTGTTTCTTGTTGCCCTCCACCTCCTGATCTAACAACCCTCCATACGCTGGATGGCACACAGTCACACCCACTTTTGAGTGACCTTATCCACGCACGAACAATCACATTCCTCTCAAAAATCACAGCCCACCCACAGCTTCCATTTTGCTCAGATGTGTGTCAGATTAGTGAAGATAAAAATGCTCTAACTGCCATTTCACAGAGGAAAGAATGCTCCGTTTAATCTGATTCAGACAGATTAGAAACATAATCTTCCACCATTATTTTTCTCACTCTCTCCCTCAAAAATCTTCCACCTTCCAAGCGTTGCTTCTTTTGCCCAAACCTCCCCCTTTCCTAATGACGGTATCACTGGGCGTGTTCAGTATTGACTGTCATCGACACGTCTTCTTCTCTACACAAATATCTGCACCGCTTAAACTCTACATCAGGATGTATGTGGGACAAAAGACATGTGAGCGTAAAGCAGACACAACAAAGCACTGATAGATTGTCTATTGAGCTGCAGTGATTCCAAAAAGCACCATTAACACTGAGCTTTCACTGGCGGCAGGATGAGACAGAAGTCTGTCAATGGCAGACAGCCCAATGGCTTTTTATTGATTGCTGTTGGAAGCAGCAGGGCTCGAGGAGGAGGCAGTTCCTCTCTTTGTTAGGGCTTATATGGGGACTTTTGGAAGACTTGAACTGAAAAATTCAGGAGGAGAACATGGCCTGTGACTTTTTGTTACTACGCAGTTAGATGGGTTTATAACAGTGGGACATGGTCCTATAGAGAATCATCATGCAGCTTCATGTTTAGATAAGCACTGTACAGTGGAGTGAGCTTTAATGGTTTTTCCATTATCATCATTTTCATTTTCAGCTCGTCACTATGTTTTTAAGGGTTCTGTCTGTTCATCGTCTCGCTTTATATCAAGAATAAGGAAGCAGAAAGATTCATTTAAGACTTTCCTTGGGAGTCCGTTTTTCTTCGTCAGTCTGAAAACTGGAACAACTCATCAAATAAATAGATTAGTCGGTGGACAGATTTCATTATTTTGATAATCGATTAATTTTTTTAAGTCATTTTTACTCGCAAAAATGTCAAACATTCACTGAGTTGCTTCTCTTTGTTTCTCGGGAAAGAGAAGACATTATTATGGGGTTTAAACTGAAGAAGTTTTAGGAGATAATGGTGGGTATTTTTTTTATTTTTATACAAAACGATTAACAAAAAAATAATCAGCACAGCAATCAATAAAGGAAATAATTGTTCACTGTAGCCCTTATCAAACTACAGACAAACTACTGCCCCATTTAGCAACCATAATAAATTTTAAAACCTGGCAAAACCAGCCTATTTCTGATCTCTAACAACAGCTATTAACTGTTAATAACAATGGACAGAATAATAATGGGGACACCAGTAAAATTAATGGAAATGAGGTCTAACTATGTGTTCAATAAAGCAGAAAGTAGAAAAGATACATCATTTACTAATAAACCATGGTCTACATTAAGAGAGAGACATATTTAGGTATATACAGTAAGTGTGAGAGTGGCTAGATTCTGTACAGTAGCTCTTAAGCCTGATCTCTACCCATCTTCACTGTCCCATAGCTGGAGGGGAGCTGCCTGAACAATAGGTGGGGGTGGAAATACGTGTGCGTGTGTGTGTGTGTGTGTGTGTGTGTGTGTGTGTGTGTGTGTGTGTGTGTGTGTGTTTATGTGTGGGTGCATGTGTGGGTGTGTGTATATGTGTGCGTCAGCTCTGGGGGATGGAGAGGTTGTCTAGTCTCTGTATCCGTTGTTGCAAAAAACAGCCAGATATGTGGGTGCTCCAGTTTGGTTTAAAAAGGAAGTGCTGGCTTGGAACTGATTTACACAACAAAAAAGTAAATAAAAGTATTTGCTGTACAGCACATGCACATGCACTTTTGCAATGTTATACTTGTGAGCACCTAACCCTCATCATAAATCCAATCCAGTTCTTATCTTAACCTCCTTAAATCCATGCATTAATACAGGTATTGCCCATATTTGGTCTTTTTAAGCACAAAAATAAAAGAACACACACACACACTCACACTCACACTCACACACACACACACACAGCTGAAAAGTCTGAGGCAGCCTTTCCCTGTTTTTTTTCCCAGGAGGCATTCCTGCCAAAATGTCCTGGCAGTTGTTGAAACAAAGCCAGACTGACTGACTATAAGCATCATGGGAAAAACATGTGCTGTGGAATGGGCAGTGAAATGTCCATTCTCTCACTGGCCTGCCACGGTTCAAACAGCAGGACGCTGGCTTGAAACAGACTGGCTCTATGGTCCAGAGCCAACTCTGTCTGCTCAACAAAGCAGCATGAAGAGGAGGAGGGCCAACATGTCAGGGTGACAAGAGCTGAGATGCTTCCGGTTAAACAGCTGACTCATACTGACCCTTGCCAATTTGTTTCCAGATTGTCTAGATCCAGCTGAGACAGTTCACAGCTGCCATTATAGTGAGTGTCAAATGTGATTTGGCTTTCCTGCCCAGTGCAACCAGATGTAAGGCATGGTTGTGGCTATTTGTTACCTGACCTCAGGTACACACTTCAAAGTCCAGTCTGATTTGTTTTAGGTAAATTAACTGAGGTTGAAGGTCTGTCAATGAAGGCTTGGAAACACACATACTGTATAAAGCCTAATCGTTATTGGCTCAATCTATGGCAAATAAGAGCCGATATACAGGTCACTTGGCTTTGGTGATTCAATGAACAACAAAAAGATTTTCAAGAAAAAACATGTCCATATCCATGAAAATTGAAAGCATGTCTGTTCTTGTCCCTGGAAATAGTAGCCTGACGATCAAATCTTAACTCAAGGTCCACTTACTAGCTTCTTTAACAAATTACAGTGATGAAAACAGTGAGATGCCTCCACCTTCCATGTCGAATGAAACGGACATTGGTAGAGAGAGTAAATCACTAACCACTGATTGGTTAGGAGAAAAGAAAAGCAAATTCATCTGTCAAGACAAAAAGGGAAAGTAATTATTAACTATTTTGCCAAAAACAGAGTCAACCTTGCAGAGACACGCATGTTAATGCAGTGTCACCCCATTTGACAGGATGAATCCATACAAGGCACTTCAAGGTCTCTGCTGACCTGGATTGACCCCAGTGTAGTTACCACGGTGACCATGTAGATTTCGTGACAGGCTTAAGAACAGGGTCACCTATCATTAACCTTGAGAAATGAGCTTAGATGAAAAAAGACAAACACGAACTTGTGGATGCGTTAATGATGAGAACATCTTCTTTCTACCTGGGGGTTTTGTGTCTGCCCCACATCCGTCTTCACTGCCACATTACAGCTACAGTGAACTTCATCAGTGTTAAGTCCACCAACCTAGGCAAGTTTCAGAGTGTGCTGGATGGACCTGACAGCTAATAGAAAACACCTGCTATGAAATCACTGGTTGTGGTGGAGCCAGAAGTGCCACATGTGTAAAAGGTTTCTCCTGCAGTGTTTTGATGTCCGTATAAGTTGTTGGACCTGCATGCAACTTGGACCTGAGTTTAAAGGTGCTACATGCATAAATCATTGGTGTGTCATGATGGTCAAACTAATGACAATAAAGTTTTATCAAAATGGAACTTAAGCATCAAAGTGCAATCTTGACCTCAGAAACATAAACAGCTGAGTCACATGGTCTTCATCTGTGAATGGTGTTGGCTCAGTTGTCATGAAGATAGATCTGTTGACAAAAACTGCTATGGGTCATATGATAACAGCTACTGAGCTAGCATATCAACAGATCCCTCTCCATGACAACTGAGTAAACTTCATTAATAGACCATGTGTTATGGATGAAAGCTCCAGAAAAAAGGGAATGGACTTTGATTTGGGATTGTGTTGTCAAGATAAAACTTTCGTAAAATTTGAAATCTGTTTTCATTACAGCTCGTATAAAAAGGCAGCTAATGCTTAACCTTTCAAACCTTTTAAACAAAAGGAATGAACTGTGAGAGCAGAAGATGCAGCCTAAAACACTGTCTAAACAGGATTGCAAAGGATCAGCAGAACGAGGAGGATTGGTCTCTCCGAGCAGAGCGCTGTGTCTAATTAGAAGTCAGGATGTGATGGAGGAGGATCCACTTCAGACACTTGCATCACTGCTGACCCAGTGACCTCTAGAACTTATGACACACTGCTTAGCAGGACTTTTGTAAAGTCTCTTAACACATGAGGAAAGGTCCTTCAGTATGTCAAAGCAGATAGGCAAATCCATTGTTAAAAAAAACTAAGGAAATTCACTCACATGTACTCATACTCCTATTGCATAACCTGAGGCCTCACTCAGGTACTGATCAACACACTGACATGATCAGCAAGTCTTTAGGCCGCTGTTCAAAAGTCTCAGTTTTACAAATGAGACTACACTGGTGCAGAGTAGAACAAGTCTTCAAAGGTTTGTGGATTCTTTGCAGACTATTCTTCCAAGTCAGACATCATGGAGAAAGATAGCCAACACTTGTTTCACTTGGTAATTGTTTCCAGTGATGACACAGGGATCCTATTTTCAATTCCAAAAAGGAGGTCTTAAAAAGGTCTCAAAGTCTTCATGATAAGGCAACTGAACTTCCATGTCAGCGCAAACTGCTGTGCCCTGTCAAAGACAATTAACACACTAATCTGTTCACAAATCTTATTACCTTTTCAAGTCACAAGGCCGCTCCTGTAAACTGTCCGTACCATGAGAAGCTACCGTTAAGTGCTTCTGAAGGCCAGTGAAGGCTCCTAACACTTAGCTTAAATGCAGATGCAAATGGACAAATCTTTGAAAAAACTAGTTTGTTTGAAGCATACTCTTCCATAAATTATCAGAGACAGAAGATGTTTTGGAGCCATCGTTTTCCTACAAAGAGTAGGGCCGTTTATGATGCTCTAAGTTTGAATATATATTAAAAGAAATGTAAAAATCCATACATTCTATTGTGAAAATGAATATTCAGTTTGATATTAATATTCGCCAATAGAACAGCTGTTCCTAGTTCAACAAAAGGCTCTTATTCTTTATCAAATGGTCTTTCTCTGTACGCTGCTGAGATTTCACGCCTTGCCATTCAAAACTCAAGCTGTTCCAACTCTGACCTTGTTTGTCTGTGACCTTCCATTGCACAACCAATGATACGAGTGCCCACAGCTTAACCTGAAAGCAACCCATGATGGAAAGAAAACTCATTCTTGGCAGGACGACTTTACCACGGCCCAATGTCTGCAGTCAGAGTGAACTACCAGGTATGTGAATAAGTAAGCAATGCGGCTTCCCGTCTACCTGGCACCGATCAAGTGCAGAAGGCCTATCTGTCATAGAGGGACTGGGCAAAATGCCAGAGACAACTTACAATACTGCTTGAAAAACAGTTGAATCACTTCCTTTAACACAAAGTGAAAAAATACTGAAAATTACAAGCCTACAATAGGTAGTTTTTACTGCAGGGCTGCTGCATTCAATTGTGTTTCGTCACACTTACCGAAGAAATACCTTAAAAATAGGATATCAGGTATCTGAACGCCTCACCTGCTTAGGGGTGGTGACTGAGTTCTACGGTGCATGATGAAGGCATTAAGAGTCTGTATTTTTCCATGAGCAACAAAGTAAAAAGAGGAAGAAAAAGTAAACGACTAAAGCAACAACAGATGAAGATCTGACTATCAGTGGAAAATGAAAAGGAAGGACAAGAAAATCCAAAAAGTTTCTCTCTCAACCCTGGTATGCAAAGAAGAGACAAAAGTCTGAGGCCAGAGGAGGTGGGAAGGACAACATCTCTGAAACACCCCAAACCACAATCAGCTGCTTGAAATTGAAGTAGAACATGTTCACACTTGCAGCTTCAAAAACTCACTTTTCAGATTAGTGCATGTTTATCTGAGTTGTTCCTACATCTCATCTCACAAGCTGTGTGGCGTTGATGAAGCATCAACAATGCCAAATGCAGCCAAGCAGCAAGCTTCACAATTTATTCCATGTCCCTCAGCCAACAAACACACTCACACTCCACTCAGCCCTCAGCGTGACACTGAAATGGAAGAAAAGACGGGACCCCATGGGCCTCCCTGTGTGTCCAGAGGCGTGTTTATGTGTTCACAAAATGAGGCTCGACTCATATCACGTTCTGAAGAAGGGAGGTGAGGTTCACAGAAAAGGTAAAGGAGGAGGGGGAGAGTGAATGAGTAACAGCCATACAGTATAATACCAGCAGGAGAGCCTGGACAAAGGAGCTGAGGAGCAGCCAGAAAGAGAAAGAAAAAAACAAAGAGGCCAAGCAGGAGGATGCCAAGACAACAAAACCCCCCTGAGAGGAGTGAGTCAACAAATAGGGGAGCTCTTCTCTGGTGTGAATGCACAGGGTTGAAGGGACTGCTGGGAAAGACCTGTCTCTGCAAACCACAGAGAGCACTATGGGTGGACCTTAAATACTGCTATTTACAAAGCCTGTCCAACATTTTCTGTGACAATATGTAACTTTTTTCACAGTTAAATTTACTACTTTCTAATGTATCTCTAGTTTTTTTTTTTAATGTTAAAGCGCTACAAGACTTGTCA
Source organism: Chaetodon trifasciatus (assembly GCA_037975065.1). Lineage (NCBI taxonomy): Eukaryota > Metazoa > Chordata > Actinopteri > Chaetodontiformes > Chaetodontidae > Chaetodon > Chaetodon trifasciatus. The sequence continues at coordinate 1,741,878 of JBBMOE010000074.1, forward strand.
AAAACATTTAAAACCAGTTGATGTTTGGCTCTAACACATAAACTGAATCAGCAGGCTTTTTGTTGAAGTGTCATGTCTTTATCTAAATAAAACTGGCCTTTAAGATGAATGCGTGGCCATAGTACACAATGCAACCACTCATATTTGATGGAAATGAGAATTTAAATCTATAAGTAAAATAAATAAATAAGAGGTTTTAAAGATACAGTCTCACTTGCTCTGGTATGAGCAGTAGCTTATGGGAGCCAGTGTTTGCAAATGTTCGGTAGACATTGTTGTGTCCACCTGCTGACTGTGAGTCCAATATTCACTCTCTTTTACCTCTGTTTTTTTTCTCTTCCTGAGTAAAATATCTGTTTCTTTAGCTGTTGAATGTTCCACTACGTTCACGAGCAAGGCTCTAACTTTGTCTGCTGTTTGTAGCTGAGTAGTGCACGGCGGCTTTTTAGAGCTTCTTCACTAAAAACAGTTGCCTGAGCTTGAAGACGAAGGCTGCCAGTAGAACTGTGCGCCATCAACCTAAAGCAACGAGCTGAAAGACACAGAAGTGATCAGAGTAGTAATCTAAGATTTAATGGGTTATTCAAAAATCATGATTGTTTTCTTGGATACAAAATAATTAATACATAAATAAAAACACAGCCACTTTGTTGCAAACAAGCACCCAACATTTACCAGCTTCACCTTACCCTGGCTTGTTTAAAATGCTAGAGCCCGCCATTCACTCTGGCGCTGTTTGGGTTTATTTCACAATGTTGCCAATGACAACACAACTCTGCTGTAAGACAGGATGTGGCGGTGTTGATTCCTGTGACAGTGTTGGTTACAGCGAGCTGAGGAGCAACACTGTTGACAGAAGCAGAACACCACAGCTCCATTAGTGCGTGTGTGGGTGAGACTGTTGCATGACGAGGCCTGAGTGTGACTATGGAGAGAACTGCACTACCTTCTGTAGTCGGGTAAGGGATGGATACGTATATGGCATGTAGCCATCAAGTCAGCACTTAACATTAAATAGGAGGAAAAAAATGAATGAATAATCTCTTTTCAAGAGCTCAACAGCTCTTTTTCTTTTTCTTTACTTATTTTTTTTTGGGCTTTTTAGCCTTTATGATACAGACAGCTGAGGGTGCGATAGGAAGGGGGGCAGAGAGAGAGGGGGGACGACATGCAGCAAGTGAGCCGCAGGTGGGAGTCAAACCTGCAGCCACTGCAGAGGACTGACACCCTCAATACATGGGATGCACACCCTACCAACTGAGCTATAGGGGCACCCTCAACAGCTGTTTAATCTACATGTTGTATGACTTATGAAGTATACCATTTCATTTTAACATCATATGTTAAATACACCCATGAAAAGTTAGCTTTTTTTAGCCATGTCATGCCCAACAACTGCTTGGAGCAGTAGCTCTGTGCAGCATCTCAGAAGTCTTGAACGGCTGCCAGGCCAGCACAAACTGTCATGACTAACCAAAACCCAGGTGACTCAGTTAGATAACAAGATAGCACACGTGAATAAAATTGTTTTGGGCTTCCTTTCCGTTTTGGTAGAGCTACATTAACAGATTCCACTCCTTCCAGTCTCAGTGCTCAGCTTCGCTCACCATGTTCAAGACCTGTTGGCTCCAAAATGTTGATGTATTCCTTAAATGCTTCAGGAGAAAAACAGTCCAGCTGTTAGGTTTGTTAGAATTAGTGCATTATTGTTGACACTTTAGGATGCAGGGAAGGGGCCTTAGTCCAGGATAAAACCAAAAGAGAGACCGGGGTGATGTCTTTTCTTCTCACAGAAAGTCAAACGATGGTGAGAGACACTTCATGAGACTCATTTCTAGTCTACAGCAGATGATAGGGAGTAACTCTCCTTTTCTGATGTATTGTACTTGGCAAGTCAGACCTGATTCGCCTGCCCTCCCCTCAGTCTGTCTCCTTCCTCCTACATCAACTCCTCCTCTACCCTTCCACTGCTCATGTTTGCTTCTTTCCACGTCGTCCTCTCTCTTCTTTCCCTCCCACAGACTGCAGGGTTTCTTTATGCTCTTGTATGCAAAAGCTCAAAGCTTCATGCAAAAGGGGAAATCCACTATGACCACACTCAGAACTCCTGATGACACCTAACAAGTACACATAAAAGATATAACATAAAGCAGGAGGAGGCAGTAAATCCAAATTATGACGAAAGGCCAAACAATAACAAGTCTTTGAACCAGGCTGAAAAATATTAACACAATAAGCTGTTCTTTTATGAAATTCCAGATTTTAGGGTCCATGCTTGCAAAAGCGTTGCCCCCTTTAGATTTGATTTGAGTAATGACCTCAGACATTGTGAAAGATAGTTTGGTTTTAATAGCTCAGAAGTGTTCTCTGTGGCTTTGCCATGTAATGACTTGGAGGCAATTAAGAAAAATTGAAAATACATTCTGCCAGCAAACTTTAGAATGAGATTAGTGTGTGAGGGCTGTGTGGGCTTTGTTAGAGGCCCAGAAGGAGAGGTTCAAACAAGGTTGAGTAGATTTATGTAAGAGCGAGACAAACTGGACAAGGCCAGCATGTATGGAACTAAAGTCCACTTTCCTTATCAATTAATCTGTTGATTATTTTCCCATTTAATCAATGAATTGGTCTATAAAGTGGCTGAACATGGACGAAATGCTCATTGTGATTTGGTAAACGCCCTACATGATGTCATCAATTTGCTTGATCATCAAAATAGTTGCAGCTTAATTTGCCATTTCAGGCTTGGAGGAAATACTGTGCTTGCCAACAATGTCAACCAAGGGGTAGATGTACATAGAAGGAAGGACAAGTATTCATGTATTTTTGTTATCTAACAGAGCAAAATTTGTGTAGTTAATACTACTATAGTAATCCAACAGCATGTGTCACTTTATACAACTTCCACATTTATTGTAGGGTAAGGAACATGCATTCAACTCTCACTTGACCCAGTTTAGCCAGACTACAGCGATAAGTTAATCTCTGATCATCACAGTTGCCACAAGACCCCTGCAGTTCTCCAAACATCACTGCTCAATGACAGACTGGCAAATAAATTATTAACTAAAATGTTACAGTAATCCTATAATAACTGTAGTAAACACATAGTAACCCGGATAGTTGAAATGCAGCTTTCATCGCGCAGTAAGTAACCTCTCTGAGGCCCCATGCCTCCTCTATGGTGAACTTCCTCAGTGAATCAGCCATCTGGACACCAAACACTGTGGGAGTTAATGGATCTGCTTGGTTACATAAGACATGCAGGGCTTCGGCTTTCATTATTCACCAAGTGTTCTTATAGTGTTACATTGTGTTGCGGACAAACACAGAGCCAGGAGGAATGGGACTGAGGCCGATTTACTAATGGCTGCCTGCTGAGCCTGAGGGACACAACAGCTAGAGCACAACACAACAAATAAAGAAAATAAAGCAAGTAGAGACCCTTGCGTGCAACCATGATGTCCTGGTTTCAAATCCAGCATGGGACCTTCAGCGTGGGTCAGCTGTCCCCCAGTCACTCTGTCATCTTGTCGCCCTATGCCATGAACTGTCAGAAGTTTAAAAGGAGTGTGTTGCTTGGCTGGGTTCCTTGCAGTGGCTTTATTATTTACTACTTTTTATCCTTGAGATTGATGTGATGTCAGTGTAGAGAGATCAGAGTGATAAGAAGACGGTGGAACAAATGATACACTCCCTGACTCAGATGAGGCTAACCATATTTTACAGTTTCATTACTGAGAAGAGCCAAACCAACAATGAACTCATCCCACTAACAAGTATTGTGTATGTGTGTCAAAGCCTGATATATTATTCCTCTGTGCCATTGAGCTACACTGGTATCCAAAAACTATTAAAAACATCAATGAGCCACACTGTTGCACTGGATGACATGTTCCTTTATTACCATGAACACACACACACACACACACACACACACACACACACTCGTTCATTTTGACTCAATCCCACACACACCGTCCTGCTGCCCCAAATACTCAGTGGAGCACCAAATGCGGATTAATCTGCTGCTGAAAATAGTCCCCAACAAATGCGGTATTTTTCCCAGTTTGAGTAACATTTGATACAAACTCCAGTGTCCAGCTGTTCCACTAAATAACTAAGCCTTTTTAAAATGAAAAGTGAAACACAGACAAACACATGATATGCCTCAGTCTTTTCATGGGATTTGTTGACAATAACATAAACATAAAATAATGCTGGTGCCATCCTTCAAAACAGTGTGGTGATCTGGTAGATCACTGCTAGATCCAAAAGTGGTCCGCTCTGAATGGATCATGAGCAGTTTTCTTTCAGCCTGGTTAGCCACACGACAACATGCAGCTTTGCAGTAGTTCCCAATTTACCATCTATCGTTGTTGGTCATGTGGTCTTGGCCTTGCACGTCATAGTGGTTCCACTGCTAGTAGCAAAGACAGAGAAGAAGCTATTTGATATCACAGCAGGACGAGTCAAGATTACAAATGCAACTATCTATGAATTCTGGATGTTTTTGCTTCTCAGCTGAAAATGACTTCCCTATTTAAATGTTAGCTTATGAACGCAATTTCACTCAAGTGTCAGATATGATGCAACTCGTGCATGTTCCCACCAGTATTTAAACTGCAATAACAAAATCCAGATCATTGCCTTTGGCTGTCTCATGCACAGTACAGAGCCCTCGCCCAGCTGATAACTGGTTGGGCAGGAAGACCTTCACACCTAAACCAGATAAATGCTGCTAACATCCACGTACCTGACAACATGGTATCTAGTTCATTGCTCAGTACCTAAGGAACAATGGCTATGGCAACTGTGGAGACGTTCTGAGCCATGTTCCTCCCTCCACCCCACTCCACACATGCACACAACCAGCCGCCAGACCGTGCTATGCATGGCACAGTATATGTTTGTTGGCAGACTGGTACTGTTGTCCTACAGCCTCCCTGTCTGTGTCTCTGCCTTTACTCTGGTTACCTCTCATGGGACTGAGGAGGGATTCCCCCTCCCCACCAGCTGCTGTGCTCTGAGAGAGAAAACACACCAGCAGGTTTCAGACACAGAGACAGAGCGAGAGAGAACCGTTGAGACATGAAACTAAAAATACTGTAAATTACTGCAAAGCGTGACAAACGAATTGAGCACACTGCAACCTCATTTTTGGTCCCTTGAAATGAATAACTGACTTCTGGTCCCTGTTAATGCAACAATGCATGAAGATGTGCATGCTGGTCTATGCTACAAGAGGCCAGTTTCAGTCTATAACTATACAGGCCATGCCATTCATTAGCTGACACTACCAACTTGTCCAGAATTCATCAGTTCATGAAAGATTCCTTCCATGAATATCCATCTGGCATTTTATTTTCTGTGACATTCACAACAAAATTCCTTCCCCATTGGATGGAACCATGTTGGATAACAAAAAGTGAGGGGAGTCAAAGAGGCAACGCAGTGAAGTCAGAAGACAGACAAAGCAGAAGTGGAGACCGAGTGAACAGGCAGACCACATCCGCAGCACAGAGGAAATAAAACGCGGGGGGTTGAACACACACACACGCACGTGCACACACACACGCACGCACACACGCAAAGCACCAACATCCATGCACACAGTCTCATTTAATGACAGAACAGATGTAAACAACTGACAGAGAAGGTTACAGACATATGTTGGGTTCAAACTGCACACACATACGCACACATACACATACGCACACACACACACACACACACACACACACGCACAAACACACACATGCACACACACACACACACACACACACACACACACACTTTCACAGACAAAATCAGGGCTTGCTTAACCCGACTATTAACAGAAAGTACAGAGTAGTTTTGTAGTTTTTAGCAGCTTAGCCAGAGAGCTTTTCAGCAACAGACTTAAAACCAGGCCATTTGTTTTAGGGGGGTAGGGTATTTACTGCATCACTCTTTATAACTGTATGTCATTACAGGGAATTAAAATAAAAAACACACATTAACCACATGGAGTTTTTCAAGGGAAACTTTTAGTATTTTTTTTCTGTGTCCTTCCCACTTCCACTGTAGGTGCTACATGAAAATCTGGTGTGAGCGGCTCACAGTGTTGGAGTCTCGGCCCCCTCCCAGACACATAAGAGGATGGCTTGCTCTAGTAATGTGTGATTTTTAGTTTTACCTGGTCTGAAAATGTAACAAAGGACTGGAAGATAGAAAACCAGATTAGACTAAAAAGACTCCTGTTGCACAGGCAAAGTAAGGGAGGAGGAAATAGCATTTGCTAGCTGCTAGCTATCTGCTAGCATCTGATGAAGGTGTTAATGCAGCTGCTAATTAGGCTCTGGGATGACAGTGCTGTTGCTTGGTGGTGTGCAGCGTTTCTAGGAGCTGTCAAAGCTGTCGAAGCTGTGTGCTGCACCACGTTCTGGTTTCCCTGCACCAGAATAAACTCTCGCCTCAGCCCTAACATACAGAGCCGGAGCCAGGACTTTTCTGCCATGAGACTGGTTCACAGTTTGAACTCACTGTAACTGTAGTGAATCCAAGGTAACCACAGCTGCCGTAATCACAAAGGAGAGAGCTACAAAGTTTTCAGAGCCACTTTTTGGCCTCTATTGGTTGAAGCTGAGGCAGTCCTTAGCAATAGTTTGACTTATACTCTATATTTGTGTCTGTAATGCAAAGTAAAGAGAATTTAGGTTTTGACAACAGACACTGGGTTTCACTGTGTTTTTAACAGTCTGGATAACAGTGACTGCAATCAAGACACACACACACAAACACACACACACACACACACACACACACACACACACACACACACACACACACAAATGGAAAGGGAGAAAGGGTTAGATATTTGACAACATCAGGTCTGTAAGGTACTTTACAGGAGCATGGCATGGAAACATCCCCCTCCTGTACACAGACACACACACACACACACACACACACACACACACACACACACACACACACACACACACACACACACACACACACACCCCTCTTTCCCTCATTCATTATTTCTATAAGTCAGCTGCTGGCCTTCTCAGTTGTGGTATGGAGTGTGAGTGCTGGCTGTCCTGCTCGCCTCCTGCTCTCAACAACAGGCTCTTGTCTCTCACATCCCGAGAGGTCACATGAGACTGGAGGTCAGTTTATTAACTCTGCGCTCATGCAACAACATTTCCATTGCCTCTGCTACCAAACAAACTAATAATGCACTTACATGAGCCTTTGTTGGTCCCAACAATCCTTTTTTAATAATAAGTCAGAACTCAATATGTGGCTTATTACTAAGAGGGATGCCCCAATCCCAATCTGAGTCCTTTAATATTGAGTATCTGTTTTAACCTTTATTTTCTATGTTTTCTAGAGTGCTCACTTGGCATTAGGTAGGTCTAAATAAGAAAAGCAATTTAAATCCATGGAGAGGAGACAGTGTGGATGTGCTGTGGCAGGAAGGTCTGGACTTCAATATGGACAAGTTCAAATGCAGTTTTCATCTAGCAGTAAATACAAGGTGCACCTGCAAAATGTTACTGAAATACAAGCAAAAGGATCCTTCTTATATTGCTTTTTAACCCAAGCTCACTTGCAGGCCAGCTGGCTCTTTTCTTTTTGATTTTCAACCACATCTAAAGGCAAAGTGTTTGTACCTGTTCCCAAAGGCCACACTCAGTCTCCCCCAGTTCCACCACTGGAAAGTGGGTTTCAGATTAATGTTATAAATAAATGATCTTCGATACCCCTTTCGATGACGCGGCAAAAAGGAAAACAATGCCTCCAAGCATTCATGCATCACTTCATAGATTCCAACCTGATCTTCTCTAATGGGTCTCCATCATCAGCAGTAACCACATGAACCTTGTGAATTTACAGCCAAAATGCTACTGAAGGTCCTATTAATCATCTCCAGCACAGGCTCATCATTTTGCATTCAGAGGAGAACAAAGCACACCAAGCTGGAGGAATCTCAGGCCAAACAAAGAACGCAAAATACTGTATGTTAGCTAATTTGCAGTTGAATAGATTTCCACACTTGGAGCTGAATTGTTCTGAATTTATCAATTATATTAGCTACTTTACAAATCAATTGGATGTTTAAATAAGTAGTCAAGCAAAAATGCCAAGCATTTGCTGCCTCCAGAAATTAGGAAGATAGCCCATTGTCGACTGTATGCACAGCTGGATGGACAGAAAAACAGACTCCCTCTGCAATTATTACAAAACCCAGGTAACACAAGTCCCGTGCAAACTAGGCTCTTGCCTTGTTCACAACCTACCAGATTTACCATAAAGACCAGTGTCTGAAAACAGACATGGAGGTGGGCAGATTAATCAGGTACTTGCAGCAGCACATCATTGCTAAAGATCCAGTGTGGTACGCTGACTGTAAGCTTCAAAGAAAACTTGGGAGAAAAATCCTCCATTCACAACAACGGCAACACAACAGGAAGCTCATGAAACAAATAGCACCTTTAAGAAGACACTGAATTTAGATTCATCTTGACTGTAAATTTTGCACGACGGCCATCAACAAAAAAATAATAATAATAATTTCTCCTATTGGATTGCATATATTATAAAGTGCTCCTGTCATTTTGCACACTTGGGGAGGACACTGGACAAAAAAAACAACATAAATTCACATTCATTTTTGGCATGAAAGTGATTAGATTTAAAGATGCAGAATGACGGCACCAAAAATGTCTTATTTGACAGCTTCGATCCAGAAACCCAAATATCATCGTATCAAAACCCACACTTGGTAAAACCTAATCAGAAAAGCATTTGCCCAAGGACGGGCGGTGTATATTCACTCTGCAACAACACACAGACTTGTGGGTCTACAAGGTGCACACAACACACAATGGCTGGGCTTTGTTCCCTTCAACCGCTCTGAGCTACCGGGAAACACTGGGGGAGGCAAGCCAAGTCTCCTTCTTTGTGCGTGCGTGTGTGTCTGTGCATGTGTGTGCGTGAACCTTTGACCTTCCTGAGGGAAGCTGCTCCAGTTGGGAAGCAGGGGGGCTGATGTTATCATAAACACTGCTGGGCCTTCACAGCCCAGTCTTACTCCAGTTCAACCACAATACTCTATGACACCACAGCTTCACTAATATCCTGCCTGCTGCATCTCACTCTGGACGAGATGAGCTGCGTCTTTACTTGTGAAAATTCAAAGCTGAAACTCGAATATGAATCCTGTACTGTATGACCAGATCAACATCCTGGACATCTGGAGTGGACTCTGAGATGGCTGGTTGGTTCAACTTGGAGTTAACTTACAATGGGGCAGTGTAGTGGAATCAAAGGCAGCAGGAGCGGGCAAAAAAGGTCTTCTACTGAGGTATATTGTGTGTACTATAATGTTGCAAAATTGACATACTGGTCATTTAATTCCATTTCGAGAGAATCAGTTAAGAAACTGGCAAGAATATCAATTTGGGCTCATTCACCAAATTATATCCTTAATAATTAAAGATACTTTTATCATGTTCACTCAAAAATTATGAAGCAGTCCTGCTTACTCATTTGTAACATGTCCCACACAGGGACACATTAAAGGGAAAGCTTCCATGCTATAACTGATATGGTAAATTCTGACAGATGACAAATTGACATGACTCACATAGAGATAAAACAATGGGTCAAATAGTCTGCAGCAATTTGGATAACCAAGTAATTATCTCAAGTTTTTCTTCCCAAGCAAAAACATCAAACACTCCCTTGTTGTACAAACTGCTGCTTTTCTCCATCTTATGTGATAGCAAACTAGAGATGTCAGATTCGGTTAATTCTGCTTTCAACAGCCCGACACCCATTAACTGGTAACTAACCAGTTATCTTTGAGCTGAGGAGCACACTGGACTGTGTCTTGCATTTCAGGAAAAGCAGGTCCACATGAACTGGAAGATTTTAATGTCCCAGAGAGGAATTTTGGTCAAATATAATGTGTGTTTATGGACCATATTCTCCCATGTTTGAGCATTGCAGCCGGCAGCCATGAAACGGACTGCAATGTAATCTCTTGGGGCATTGTGCACCGTCAAAGTATGCCCACTAAAAGTGTTTGTTTTTGCCACTGACAGGCTCAGATTATTATTCTGAGTGTGTGGCAACAGTATGGACAGGATCCCTACTAAGACACCTGTTTGTTTAAGAGTAACATGCTTTCTGTTTAAGCAGAAACAGTGACTATATTGCTCTCGCCAAAGCCACCAGACTCCATTTAGAAGAAGTATTTTTATCATCATAAAACACACATTACTCAAACCTTCCTGGTTTGTCCTTACACTGTTCCAACAATCACTACCAACTCTCTGGTTTAGTCGAAGTAAACCTGCTCGTCATTACCAGATACTGGAAACCCTGCTCTCAGTCGGCACTGATGAAGTGGAGCTTTCGTTTGTGAGAGCTGTCCAGCAGTCGGTGGTCAGAGCTAACTTATCTGCTCTGGCTAGCTTGATTTTTAGCTCATCATTCTTCTCCTCAAAGTTTTTTCAGTGCAAAAGCAGCCATAAAACACCTCAGTATGATGAGACTGTCTCGGATGGCCAGTGGTGTTGGAGCAAGGCCTGTACAGTCGATCTATGCACACTGATGTCCATCAGCCTCTAGGCAAAAAGGTGACCCTTGACACACTTTGAGTGATTAGTCCTGAATAATTTGCATAATATGTCAGAAACGTATAAAGAAATTTAAAAAAGAAACACAGAAATAAATAAGCCTGGGGAAATATATAGGGAAATAATACATAAATAAATAAATGTAAAAATATATAAAGTAAAATTAAATGGGACAGTAATTAAAGGGGGAATTCATACAAAGGTAAATAAATACAGAAGGAATTTTAAAAAATATAAATTTATATCACATTTTAGAAATTAATCAATACATCAATAACCTAAATATTATTTTTGATGCATTCAATGGCATACTAATCTATTTATTGAGTAATTTCTTCATTTAGTTACTCATTTAAATTGATTCCAAGGAGCTGACGATGTGCACATAATGCATCAGATCCCACTCAAGTATCTACCCTTCTTCACTTAACATGAGGATTACTTTAGATCTATGGTGAGACCATACCTGACAGCCATCATGACAGTTCAATGACTCAGCGAGGACCGTCACCACCCCCACAGACACGCACACACACCACAAAACAAGGTCCAGGTGCAGGACTCGGGTCAGGTTTGCTGTATCTCACAGGCTATTTGTTTGTCTGAGTAGGCATAACTACCAGGTCTCTCAGTGAAACTGAGAGCACCTCATTACTCAGATATTAGACATTACCACAAAGATGGGTTCTGCAAAAACATGTATTCAAGACTACTCGTCTACAGTTGGGTCTACAGAGGAGCACGGCCCTAACATCAGAGCTGAGTAACAATAACAAATGAGTCACCATGAGCCAGTGTGATGTCAGCCGCCGCTTCGTTCTATATGAAAGTGAAGCCAAGGCCGAGTGAAACATTCTATTTGGAAAATTTTATTCATGATTCCTTGACTTCTCTCTTGACTTTGACAGGAAAATCTAGCTTTGGGTATTTGACATTTCTTGATACCAGTGCCAATGCAGCAGTTTCAGTATCAATACTAAAACTACACGTTTTTCAATACTTTACTTGGAGGAATATAAAAATATTTTTCAATGAAATCCTGTCTTACACTTAATAAAAGAAGGCAAAACTCTCAAATGTGGTCAACACACAAGTAGTTATACAAGAACTTTGTCTAATGATGCTTATTATTGTTGTTGTTGTTGTTATCATTATACCCTAACTCTGCAAAAGCTTCCTATTCACAACTATTTGTGTTGAAAGAGGAACAGCCAATGGGGAAACTCCAATACTTGACCAGCCAATGGTGTAACATTCACTCACTTTAAGTGTCCCAGTCTGCTGTGGCAGTAAGAAAGCAATGAAAACAGCAGGGCCCTGGAACTTGAACACCGAAAGGGAATGCAGCCATCATTGATGTAATTAATGATGCCTGTGCTTTTCCTGCTTTGACATGTCAAAATGTCTGCCGTGACAAACATCTGTAACCAGCCGCAGGAAAAATCACAGGTAGAACTAACTGTTCCATTTAAGTAGTGTCTGACTGCGTCTGACAAACCCAAATGTTAACTGTGACAAACATCTGTTACAGCTCATCAGCGTCAAAACCCCCATTCATCCTTAGAATTCATATGAAAAAAATGTTGATTTTGATTTATTAGTACAACACCATTGAAAGCTACCAAATGAATTACTGAGAAACTGTTCCTCATTTTTGGGGGATTCGCTCAACCAACCCGTGGGACTCCTACTAGGGTTGGGTGACATATAAAATTTTCCCACTGGCCGTTGTCAACTCAACAACTGGCCACTGCCAAAATATCCTTGCAGGTGTGTGTGCAGCGTTCGCAGGGGTCAGGAGAGGCCCCACTCCCCATACTAGTGATGAGAAGACATGTTTTACAGTAAGCTAGTTCGTTTCTGCTGCTAGCAGGTTCCAACAACAACCAAGAGATGTGAGTGAGTGGCAAGTTTGCTACGTTCCACAGGCGCTCTTCAACAAAATAAACTCAAAAAATGTCAAGAATAATATTATAATAATCTGTCACATACTTTCCTTATTAAACAGTAAAATATAACCACGCCTTCCAAATTCAAGTTTCTCTCTGACCCATTGAAGACCAGTTTAACTGCCTTGTGAAACACACTTCATTCAAACTCGACAGAAACAAAACACATAAAATGCACCAAAACCATCTTGGTTAGTCCGTCTACTGTACCAACAATCACCAACTCTTGTTTGGTTGAAATAACCCCTAATTCACAGAGTTAGATGTGAAAATATTCTGCTGTTGCTGGCCTCTTTGTGCTAACTTCGCTGGCCTATCAGCGGCTCTCACTCACTCTTCTGAGGTAGGCCATTAAACTAGCAAAATAAAATGACAAAAAACAAAAAATATCAAAATGGTGATGGACTCAGTCAGTCACTGACATATGTATACACATATTATCCAACCACCCAACCCCAACCCCTGCAGGAGTAACAAACACACCTCCAAGACTCACTGAAGATTTCTCAAGGATTCCTGGAGCCTTCTCATGCACCTTGAAACCATGCAGAAATACCCACCATCACAAGAGACTCATTTTGAAGATCAAGCTCCAAAAATGGATCCTACACTTCCCATAATGCAAGTCAATAGCATTATTCATTACACCCCCTGCAAGGTAAATGTTCAAGTCTTCAAACTCCATGGGCCCAGTTTCTAACTCAGGTCTTCTGTTCAGTCCCTGATGCCTGGTTCTGACTACAAGATCCAGAATAACCAGTGTCCAATCATAAACAGATGCCATGACACCCTGATGCAAAGACGAGCATGTCAGAATTTTTTTGTCTTGACATGTCCACAGTGACATCTCCCATGACATGTTCCTGAGTGTTTATCAATCAGATGCTCTCTCCAGAGCACAGTCAGGATGAGACCATGAAGACGAAGAGGACGGATGCTGAGATTGCTGCCGTCAGGTGGTACAGTGAAACACAGGAAAAGTTCACTGAGCTGTGCAACAGTACCTCTACCTATTGGACGTTTCCTCGAGGGAGTACACCAGGAAGCACTTCATCAGCCTGGGGAGTAGCTGCTGTGCTTTCATAACATCATCCCTGGTCCTAAGTGCAGGAATATGCTTATCATTACTAATTCTAGATCTAATGCTAAAGTAGCCTGTTTGATGCGGCCAACACGGCCAAGCCTGCTCCTTGTAGAATAAATAACTCTGGAAATAAAATGACTATGTGTGAAACCCCTTGTACTTGTCCTAATTATTATCCAGATGCTACACAGCAGATGCAGAAATAATGACCCAATGGGCTGAAGTTTACTCTGCCTCCTGCATTTGCTTTAGCACAGAGCTGTTATTTCTCTCTTTTTCGGTACACAACAACAGTTGCTTCACCCGCCTCCCCAATAACATCTGAAATTGTACATGATCGTGTGATAAGACATGCCTTAACTGGTCGGGTCATACGTGTAGTCTTGCCAGTCACCCAACCAAAACGCGGCAAGAGTTTCTGGCAGTGTGATCGTTGGATCTGGCAGGGTGACCACCGACAAAGACACAAAAAACGTGTAGTCTGAACCAGGCCTAAAACACAGCCGAGAACTCGGATGACATCATTATGACATCATTAGGGTTATTTTCTCAGACTTGACAGAGCCACAGGAGACATTATCCAGCTGTTTTCACAGGCTGAGTAATACTTATGATGAATAACCTGCACATTGATATGTATAATCAGGTTTACAGTGCCACTTTTGGACCACAGTTGGATCCTTTACTGACTTACTGAGCTGGATTATTTGTCTATCGAAGAACCTGCGCTTCATCCTAATCAAGAGCATTTACTGTAGGCACGGGACATATTCATCTCTTCCATAGTCATTAGGGTTGGGTTGCTCCAGTGGCAGGTGCATGTGTGTTTTTGTGTGCTCACAGTCTCATCATCCCACGGGGCCTAGACCTGGGTTGTTATGAGCAGATGGTCATAATTGCCAAAGCACAGAAAGAAGCAGCAGAGGATAGGGGGTGTTGCTTTAAGTCGCTGCATAGCCAGATTGATTTCAGCAACCTGGATGGGGTAATCCTCTTTTCAGCAAGGCGAGGCCAAGGTAGTTCCCTATAATCCACAGTATCACCCACACCTACTTCACCGTTCAGTTTACACTGTTTCGCTGTTATCAATAGCCTTTAACAATGTACTCAGCAGCACAGCTCAATGAGAAAGTGACAGATTCAGAGAGAATCCAGGAGGCTGGTGAGGTAAAGGTTGCCATGTTGTTACACTGTGGGCTCTTCACTCCAAACCGAAAATACTAAAAACTACCAAAGTTACTGATTAAGTCCGAGCAGTAAACCTGGGAACAGCTCGAAACACAGTGAATAAAGGCCCAACGCTGAGTAAAACGACTCCAAGGCAAGCACACAAGAGGACGGCCGATGCAAACGCTTTGGAGTCTCTTATGAGGGGATGTGTTGAGGAAGAGGAACTCGCATGTCTGCCGTTTTTTTACCTTTTCCTCTTTTCTTTCAAGTCCACTTTAAGCGACTAACGCGTCAAGCTTATTTTTAAGAGCTGGTTCTTCAGGAGGCTTTGCTTAAAAACACTAGCAAATACCCCACAAAATAAGCCTCGACTGTCATGTAGCTAAGCCACCAAGTAAGGACTTTTATTTAAAAAACAGTGAATTCTGGTGCACGTTGCATGCTAACAGCAACACCGCAGTTTGGTGAAGAAGGCTAACGTTCATGGACACTATGACAAAAGCTTATTGATATAACAGCAGTTTGGTGGAGTATACATATGCCGAAATAAGAGGTAAGTCGTGGTGATTTGAAAGAAGTCTTGATTCATATTTTACGGGCATATAGTTTAACTTTCGTCAGGACAACAAACTTGGGGGTTATTAGAAGGAGTCTTGTGAAACGTGTTGGGAAAGATGTGCCTTCCCCGTTACAAGAAAGAAGCAGGTGGCGATACAACAAAAGGAGGTTCTCGTGATAACAGCGAGCGAGCTCGTGCTGCTTTGTAAGTTCAGGGAAACAGTGAAAAGCACACCGACCTGCATGTGTGATGTCGGACAGGTCGTAGTTCTTGGCGCTGCGGGGAAACTCCTTCAGTTTTCGGTTGGACAAGTTAAGAGCCCCGCTCGCGGCAGCCTCCTCGAGCGCCTTCTCCACGCTCCGACTGGCCGCTACTGTGGCCGGCAGCTGGGCTCCATCCCCAGCAGCCATCAACGTACAGGTCTACCTCCTCTTTTACTTTGTTTGAGGCGTCCGCTCCACTTTCATACCCCGAAGATTCTTCTGAACTTTGTCCGGAGTGGCCTTCCAGTAAACTTTTTTGAAAGTATGAAATGAAATTTGAAGAAAATCCGCTGGCAATGTGAGTTGTGATTGCGTTCCTCACACAACGGGAGCTATCGTTGCCACCACTACGGGAGAGCGGTTCAAGCTGTCAATCTTTCAGGAAGTTACATCAAGCTCGCCAATTTAGCAGCAACAGCACAGGAAAAGTATGCCTTCCCTTCAAAATAAAAGTGGAATTTCACTATCATCCTGATTGTTTCCTGAAGGAACATTTGGACACTTTATGGATTGGGTCCATAATTTCCCAATAATTTCCAAGGAAGTTTTCTAGAAAAAAAAAGTATGTAATCTGATAGTAATTACAATGACAATGTTCTGTGACCATAATTTTAGTAAGACCTACAGTCAATTTTCATAAGAAGTTCAAAAGAACTTTTTTTTTATTTAAACAAAACTAATTAAGTAACTCAAATAAATTAAATATGAAATTCCTAATGATTTAATGGGGGTATCAATCCATTATCATTATTTCTAAAATCCTGGCATGAAAAGATTTTTTTAAATATTGATATTCTTTGGAAAATGATTGCATACAACATTTCACAGACAGTGAGGCCTTGCTGAGTTGCAATGGATAACAAAAAGAGGGAATTCGGTACTCACGTAACTTTAACTTTGCAAGAACTCTTCTTGATTTGTCTGAATGCATGCAAAATCACATTTTTGATCATTTAAATACATTTATTAAAATGGAGAAAAGTAGCCAGAAAATCAATGTCTGTGTAGTTACTGAAAATGTATATAAGCATCAGTAGCTGCAACCTAGTGTGAAAAACATATATAAAATGTATTTTCAATAAACACATAATCCTCATAGTGTCGCTGAATTAGAATTTTATTTTGATAGTTACAACCGGATGTCTAACGAAAGGTTTTTTATATGACTTGGTTTTCAGGAGGTTTCGGAAGGTGCAGCCAGGGAAGGGGTGCGAGGAGGGATGGGCGTGGTCACACTGCGAGTATTTTTGATTGACACCCGTTAGGGGCGGTGTCTCTATGTGGCAGGAAAAACTGCCTTGGCAGGAAAAACTATTTTAGGCTTAATTGGTGTTAATAAATAGTACAGACAGTTTTTGTGGGATGATTAAAATATTATCCAATCTTAAATCTGTTCGTCTGTGTGCGTAACAGCCAGGTGATCCAATGAATGAACTGTGTTTAACTATGGTTTTACAGGGAGTTCCTGAGCCCCATGTATCCTTTATCCAATCATGTGTTCACAAAGTGGTGAACCTCACTCCATCCTTGCTTGTGAGCGCTTGAGCCTTTCCAGGAAGCCCCTTTCAGACCCAATCATGATACTCTCACCTGTTACCAATGAACCTGATTACCTGTGGAATGTTCCAACTTTCCCAGTCTGTTGTTGCTCTTGTCCCAACTTGTTTGAAATGTGTTGCTGGCATTAAATTCAGAATAAGCATATATCTACAAATAACAATGAAGTTGATGAGGTCAAACATTAAATATATTGTCTTTTTACTATTTTCTAAATTTGTATATGTCAAAAAGGATTAGCAAATGATCACATTCTGTTTTATCTAGCGTCCCAACATTTTTGGAATCATTTTTGTAATGAAAACCGTGAATTACAAAATAAACGACTTTGAGTAAATGATCCAAAGTAAAATATGAGGAGTACTACTGTATGTCTAGTGTTTTCATGCATGTGTGTCTGAAAATACACACACATCCAAACACCAATATAATTGCAAATGCAGTGTCAGCAGGACTGCATGGTCCCCGCTTGTCTCCCATGAGGTTTATAACCCTTATTCTTAGTCTTCCATTCTTTCAATAACAGATGACTCCCCTAATACACACACACACACACACACACACACACACTGCATCCATTAGCATTGTCCCCTCCTCTCCATCCTGCATCCTTCTCTTTAGCCCTCGTGTCCTCCCTCCCTCCCTCTCCAGCGTCCCATTGGACCATCTGTCAAAGTCCTGTCGGACTAGCTGCCCAGCTGCAACCAGGGCTACTGTGTGTGTGTGTGTGTGTGTGTGTGTGTGTGTGTGTGTGTGTGTGTGTGTGTGTGTGTCTGCCTGCTGTGTGGGGGTAACTTTCACTACATACACTTGTAAAACCCATTAACAGTCACTGGTTAACCAGTTCTGTCCACTGTATTTCTATGCGATTATAATGAAAGCATGAAAGCATAATTCCTCCCCCACCCATGGGGATGTTGTGATATTGCTTGGTCTGCTGTTTTGATTTTTCTTCTTCTGGACCTATAAAGTGTGGGAAGGGGCAATATATAGCACCTAAATGAAAAACTCTTTGCTTTATGTTGTGTTAACAGATGATGCACATTAATTACATGAATTAATTAATTACAGTAATTAACAAATCAATCAGCCCATACATTGTGCCATAAGGGGTAATACTGATTCTTATCAACATATGCCATGCTAATTAAGCCGATGCTGTGTGTGACTTAGGAATGGCTTATCACTCCAATTTCAGTGGCAGATACCACTGTCCACCGGTATACTGGTGGGGGGGGGGGGCATAGCGACGTAGCACTCAGAATTGACACATGCCATGAGAACAAGAGGGGCATACCGTGAGCCACTTTCTGATCTCTAGGTCACTCCTGATCTGAACCAGACCCGTGAAACACACGATGACAGTCAGACCCGATCCAAAGAGCCCTGAGGAAAATTAGACTCCATCCAATATGGTCAAGCCCTGAAGAGAGAGCAGCATCAGTAGAAACAGCATGATGCTCTACCAGTTAACAAGCAGCTGCTGTCAAAAAGCAATGCATGTCATTTTTCCTGTATTTCACACATCCAACAAAACCCACTTTAATGCAACGGGACCCCACTTGGCACATAATATAATTACAGTATGTGGACACACAGAAATGTAAAAAAGACCATTTGATTTGATTGTTATTATGATTGTTATTTTAGGACGAGTTGTTCTCTGGAACTACTGTATTTCTTGATTTTACTGACTGCATGGCCATGGCCCTAATCCTAGGAGGCTTTAACAATAGCAAAAGCTTTACTACCTCATTCATTCCACCCAACACTTTCATTTTGTGGGGTATGATGAACACTCCTAGGAGCCCCTTGTGGCAGCATTTCTCTATGATGAATCGTGCATTTTCTGCAGCTTCAGTGACCTAACTGCCCCATGTGGAACATCTCATTTTAATACAAACACACAAGAGGAGACAAGAGGTCAGGAGATGAGCTGAAACACACTCACTGTAACACAATCACAAACTCATCCTGTCTCTGAGAGCGACACGACGTGCACTGATGACAAAAGAAGCAGCGACATCAACTACAGCGTCCTGCTAATGAGTGTGAATATTCATGCTCTTCATTGACCCACATGCTTTTGGAATGATGTCAGTCAGTTTACGCTATGACCAGTGAGTAGAGCTGAATGTCCCATGTGGCTTGGTATTCAGGTTTCTGTGGATTACAGCAATAAATTAGTTCACTGCCTACATTGTGTCAATAAAAATGGCTTCCTACCTTAGAAATTGTTCAATTGAACTACTGATATCATGCATTTATTAAGGAACTGGTGCCTCTACCTTGTTTTTTGAGGTCAGCTCTGGACTTTTCCCACCAAACATTTTTTTTTTTTTGTCCCAGCAGGCAGAGTGACATCAGTTTCTCACGCTCTTTGTCCATCCCTTCTTCCTCTGAGCTCTCCCTCTCTTCCTCTCCCCTCCTCCCAAGTGGGTTGTTGAGACGTCGTTGGTTTCCTGTCACTTCTCCCTCTCAGGTACACACAGATATACTGTACATTCACAAGTCTTCTCACAACTTCATAATCCATCGCAACAACTGCACTATATGCTGAATATCTTAAGATGAAGTGTACTTGTTGCACATATGTAACAGGAACATGCAAACTGGTTGATTTAGACCAATGCAGGAATGTGTCTGAGGGGGAGCTGGATACACCAGCAGGACTTTCACAATCACAGCTAGTTTTTAGCCAGTTGAGGTCCAGAATTCACTGTACACATGTGTGATTATGTAAACTGGAAGGCTCGTGCCCACACACTGAGAATGGATTTTTCTGTGAAGTAGGAGACATCTTGTCTCAAGCAGTTAAAATCCAAAATATTATTTATTCAAGGAGAGAAGGTAATTTAAGCTTTTTAGTGGTGAAAACAAATATATTTACTATTTTCACATATCACAATTTGCCTGGGTGTGAGTTCAACATTTTTTTTAAATGTGCCTGTGCACTTTATGTCTGGGAGTAAGATGAAAAGCTCAGTATGATGAGTGAAGAACTGAACTGGAGCCAGAGGGTAGTTAGCCTAGCTTAACATAAAGACCACCCCTCTGCCGAAACAGAAAAGTAGTCTGGCGTCTTCATGCATTTGGTCTCATGCACAAAACTTAGAGTCTGCAGCCACGCTAACATCTCTGTGAGCATGTACTTCAGCACAGCACTGCTGTACTACAATGACAATGTTAACATGCTGATGTGTAGTGTTTACTTGACCATGTTCACCACCTTAGTTGAATGTGCTAGTATACTAGCACTGGCTAATTAGCATTTGACACAAAGTAAAATACACCTGCCAACTCCTCTACCACTGAGCAAGTAACATGTTTTATCTTGTTTGCTCAATCATCATTCAAACAGAAATAAATTAACAAGTATTTGTGTTTTTTTCAGGAGAGTTATGAGCTGGAACCATTTCTTGTTGAACAACCTGTGCGCAGCTTCCTGAAGTGTTGTCACTGTAAGGTTGGTTTGGTACCATTGTGCTTTTGCATTTCTATTTCTGTGCAGATTAAACCAATAAAAAACAAAGTTTTAATTACTGAGCTTTAGAGATGTTATTGGTCAGAGCCAGGCTAGCTGTTTCCCCCTGCCTCCAGTCTTTATACTAAGCTAGGCTAACCACATCCTGACTTTGACTCTGTACTTAATACATAGACATGACATTATTATGAACTGTCTCATCTAACTCCCAGAAAGTTAAGTTGTGTATGATCCCCATAATAATGAGGTTAAATACTTTCATCATGGGTAATATAGCCTTGCATTAACATGTGGAGTTACAATAAAAGAGGAACAAGACTTGAACCCTGTGGAACACCAAATAAAGTTTTGTATTATTCAGACCTGAACTCAAAAATGTCCTGTTTTGTAAATATGATTTAGGACTAGTCTCCATTGTCCCAACCAACTTTTTAGTCTATGCAACAATACTTTGTGATCCACTTTATCAAATTCAGCACAGAGGTCAAGAAGAACAACTATAAATCTCATACAATAATAAAGTGAAAATAATCAAGAGTTCCATTTCCAGTTGAATTCAGTTTCACAATACCAATGGGTGTTACATTTCAGCAGTGGGTGTGCCACTTTTGCTTCCTGGTTCAGTAAAACCAGTTCTTTTTTTCTCCAAAGTTAAATCTTTGAGCCAATGACCAACGTCTTGTGGGAAGTTCTCAGTCATCTCTGAACTTTGAGGGAGTGACCAAAAGGAAGAAAGGCTACAAGTGGAGGAAGTCAGGGTGAAAACTGAGACACATGGATGGATGGCGTAGGACACATGGAAAATGAGACTCAAGAACTTACAGAAATAGGCTGCTCAGTGACAGAAGCGGGAGAGACTGGGGGGCGAGTGACAGCGAGCGAGGAAGAGAGGGAGAGGAGAATGAGGAAACTGGGTGGAGGTCAGGGGAGAGAGTGAGTGAGTGACTGCTGAAAGAGGAGTACGCCTGGGAATGAATGGTATGGGATTTAGACGTGACCAGCCCACCACCAGCTGTGCATGTTGTCCCAGACACACACACACACACACACACACACACACATACACACACACACACACACACACACACACACACACACACACACACACACAGAGAGATTGTGTTATCAAGTCCCGACACACACACCCTGACTGGAGCCTGTTACACATTAATGCCGCAGTAAAACAAGATGAAAAGGACAGAGAGCGAAATCTCTGGTTTCATGACTCAGTCACTGCTCCTCTACGTGATGCCCGTATAAAGCTCAACTATGTCACCTAACTAGTTTCATTAACCACTGCTGCGGACTAAAATCAATGATACACTCATTTGAATATGAATGTGTATTTTTGGATCCAGGCTTATACAACAAAAGGAAAGAATAATCATCATCTATATATTTGCTGAGGAATATCAATTTCACGAATAATATCTGTATGTGATAGTCTATGTATTTCTTAACATTTTTCTCTCTTTAAAAAAACATAGCAAACAAGAATCGAAGCCCACACGCAACACAAGAAAAGTAAACAAAGTAGCACAATGAGCATCGAGGTTTAGAGATGGAGGTCAAAAAAGGAAAAAATATCATCTCAAGGTGAAGCCAGTGGATCAGGGTTAGAGCAGGATTTCATGCAGGAACTGCAGCCCAAAGTGCTTTCCAAGAAAGAAACCACATGCACTGAGTGCTTTACTGAAGAAAGACAGAAAGGCCATAGAAACAGATAAAAAAATGAATGTAAAATAAGAAGGAGAATAAAACCAAAAAGCATGATGAATATCATACAGCCATCATAACATCTACAGAATATCTCAGTAAATTCCACTAAAAAAGAGGATTATTTTTAAAGTGTTGAATAGTCAGATTTGAATACATCAGAGCAGGTGGGATGCTCAGAAATGGTTTTTTTGAACTGAATACCTGAGACAATTGAGTGATGAAAGAAAAAAAATGCTAATACAGACAGTCCTTTGTTTTCTATCACTAATTGTTCTGTGGTCAAATAAAGTTTCAGTGAAAAAAAGCACAATAAGATATGTGAATATGTGTGGCCTGTTTCATACAGCAATCAAAGCACTTTACTGCAAACCAACAATGAGTTGGGGTAAAATCTCGTCTTACAAAGTAACACCAACTGTAATTTCACAGATAACATCATTTTCAAAAGCTATCTGTTAAAACTTTTACACCAGACTTTACCCACTTATTTGCTTACTGCTCATGCTCAGTGTCATGTACCATAAGTTCAAAAAGCTCACATTCAAATGACAGATAAAACCAGGGCTTAGTTAATGGGTTGTGGTCTGTCTGTGTAAAAAATGCTGGTCCCAAATATAGGATGGAAAACAAATACCACTGATTTACATTCAGTGGCTCCCATGGTAAAATCAGCATAATTAGATTTCCATTACGTTAATAATGAAGATAAAAAGCAATAATACAAACAAAATCCTGTTCCAGTGGAATGAACAGATGAAGGAAGTGCTGAGTTTCTATTAAAGGAGTGCTCTAACAATTTAGTATTGATTTAAGGATATTAAACAAACTTGGCAGCTGTTTGCAGTATGGCAGTCTCCAAGGAGCCACCAGAAAATTCTGCTTGGGCCCCACAAGAGTTTGGAGCAGCCCTGCAACTCTGGAAATAGGAAATATTCATTTTGATGCCCAACATAAGGCTTCATTATCCATTAGACTTTTTTTATTTGGGCACAAGATTGCAATGGCAAACAAACAGTACAAATAAAAGCCTTTTATGGTCAATTAAAATGCCTCACTTAATTGAAGTAGATTCGTGTAGCATCAATGACATGTTCTACACCTTAACTTGACATATTTGTCTCTATAACTTGTGGTTATGAAGTTGTTGGCCGTTCTTAGTGTATGTGGGCAACGTCTGCGTGTAGAATCATGAGCATTCACTGCCCTCGTGTGGTCATAGTGAGAAACTACAACATGACAATATACTGATATTGTGGAACACAGTGTCAAGATGAATGCAGTCAGAAACACTTATCAAATTCAGACCTGTAGTTAAGAGAATGGATCATGACTGACATGAAAAATATTCAAGTTTGCAGAAGATACAACAGTAAGCAGGCAGGTAACCGAGTATAGTGGTGTGACAGCACATCAGATGGCTTCTTTTGTTCAAATTCAAATTCAATATTCCTTTATGAGTCCGGGGGAAATTCGAAAATGAAATTCCATTTTTAAAGGAGGGGTGCTTAGCAAAATAAGTTTTAAATATGAGAAAATGCCATACAAAGGAGAAAGTAGGAAATCCCTGGAATCATCAGCTGCAAAATTTGTGTTTTGATGACATCACTGAGCATTTTTCCTGTCGTAGTATAAATAATGATAAATGGAAGCTTGTCCAAATAATTGTTACCCATATTTTCAGTCAGTATATTGACCTTTTGACCCAATAAATTCTGATTTTATACATTTTCTATCATTTCCATATTAAATACAAGGATAATTACTTGGGAAAGAAAACTTTCGGATTAATACTAATTTGTTCTTTTGGAAAAAGGATTGGGATTAGACCGTCTAAATGTCGGAACTACATTACCCATTAGTACTTTAAACGGGAATTCACCATTTTTCCCGCAAAATTAGATATTTTCTTGTTCATTGGCTGAACGCCGTGGCAGGAAACGTATGCCGAAATATGATTGGCTGCTGCTCTCCGTTCAGTTACCCGGATAAAGATTGGCTATATTAAATAGACAATCGCAAGAGGGGGTTGTAGTTCGTAGTAGCAGTCGGCTCTGGGTAGACTGGAAGTCAATTTTGTACCTCAGTGTTTGGAATTATTTGTTGCTTTTAAATATGGTAAGTATTTAATGCCGTTCACCAGATTTCAGAACGATAATCTGTGTATGATAGTGGTTTATGGGCAATACATTTTTAATAGTCGCAAGTGCATTTCAGTGAATAGCTGTTAGCAGCTAGCGTTAGCTGTTGTAGTAGCTTAGCGTGATAGCTAACTTGCTGTTACTGGCTGCAGTGAGCGAGCAATTGAATGGCCACAGAATGCTAAAAGGGCGCTAAAATTGGCCACCATTAGTCAGTTTCATTCCATGGTAATATGCGATTTGGCTGCAGCAAACTCATTAACAATATCCATGTTTTCCAGGCTGGTGGAAAGGCAGGTAAAGACTCCGGAAAGACCAAGACGAAAGCTATTTCGCGCTCGCAGCGAGCGGGACTGCAGGTTTGTCCATTGAAATTCATTCATTTCCTCGGCTGTGCTAGCACAAGCTAACATCAACAACCAGACGATGCAGAGGTTGCTCAGCTGGCGGCTGGCTCTCACCGACAGGCCACTGAACCCTTTGCTTATCAACGCTAATGTCCGCTCGGTTTCTTGTCGCTGCAGTTCCCAGTGGGTCGTATCCACAGACACCTGAAGTCCAGGACCACCAGCCACGGCAGAGTGGGAGCCACTGCAGCGGTGTACAGTGCGGCTATTCTCGAATACCTTACGGCTGAGGTAACATTAACCTCTTTTGCACCATATTCCAACATGTAGGCTCTGGATATCAGCTGTTTGTTTTTTGCCTGTGGAAATAGCTTAAGTCTGGCGTTCTTTCAGGTTCTTGAGTTGGCAGGAAATGCATCAAAGGATCTAAAGGTGAAGCGTATAACCCCACGCCACTTGCAGCTGGCCATTAGAGGAGATGAAGAGCTGGATTCACTTATCAAGGCCACTATTGCTGGTGGAGGTAAGGAAACGGTCCTGTACTGTAAATTAATTGTGAGAAATGCCCTTTGAATCCCAGAGGTCACAATAACAATGCAGTCAAAAGCAAGATTAATTTCACAGTAATTAGAAATGTGTGCTTTACTTAATAATTCTCATCAGATTTGCTCTTCCTCTTAATTTTCAGTTGATCAGATTAACAACTAAAAGCGAGTGTTTGTGTGTGCATGCCTGACTTCAGCGCTGTTAATGGCTCACCCATTGATCCATTGTTCTGTTTTCCAGGTGTGATTCCTCACATCCACAAGTCTCTGATTGGAAAGAAGGGCCAGCAGAAGACCGTATAACCTGAAGTGCTCTGGAAGTCTGCATCAAGTGATTAAATGTCTTAGATTAGAACACCTTTTAGGAATGATTTGTATTGAGCTTGCATTTACTCACCTGGGGTATTTTTTAAAAGTGGCTTCAGAGAAGCTCATTTTTTGTGTTTTTTGTTTTCAGGTGCTGCAGTTTTTGTGTTGAAATGTGCTTTTGTGGCGTTCCCATGTTTAAAGTGGTGTTTTAATAAAGCTCTGTTTGGGCATTTGCAGTTCTTTTCGTTCTTGCATCTTCATGAGTTTGTTTCTGTTGTCATTTCTACATTAGGTATTCAGTTGACTGCTCCAGTGTGGATGGTGTACATGTGTTTGGGTTGAGTGGTCTAAATCATCCCAGTTAGAAAGAATTCACCTCTCTCAGCAAAAAGCAAAGGAGAACCACAGCTTGCATGTGGAGTTGGCATGCTTAGAATGAGCTTAAGCATGCAAACCTTCTGTTTCAGCCTCATGTAATTGCAATGCATGTTTTTTCATCAGTTTACTGACCTGAACTGGGAAAACCCTGTAGTGATTTTGGATTCCTGAATAAAGACTGGACTGGAACAGTCAGAACATTTTGCATATTGTGTATGGATGGCTTTTTGCATGTAGGCAGTTTAACTGCTTTCTTCATTCCTGGTTTCATGGTGAGATGGTTTGATAAGAGTAAAAACATCTGTAGCATGAGCAGTATAGAGGTATGGAAGTACGTTTTCAACATTAACCAACAAAACCAGTTTGACTTAAAGTTGTTTTTTTGCTATTGAAACATGACTTCTTGAAAAATAATGAAATACAACTCAATGAATGTATTGACAGTAATCATCAATACCTTATGAAAGGCACAAAAGATGGTTTAGTGTATGAAATTAGTTTCTCAAGGTTGTAGAAGTTGTGGTTTAAGTATAAAGTAAGTATAAAATAAAATTAATTTTTTTGTTTGTTTCTTTTGTTTTTTTTTTTTAAGATTTATAGATTAAATATCATCTGAATATTGAAACATTTTTACAATACATTTCCATTTGACAGCAACCTCGAAGAATATATTTAATTTTTAATAATTGTAACAAGGAAGTTTTCAGAGTAAAAGCTTGGAATCAACATCCTCTTCAGCCATCTTTTAACCATAACCCTAGACTACAACTAGATGTCACTATAACACCACCAAAAGCCTCCATGGCCTCACTTAGTCCGATACATGGAACCTATATACTAACTAGAAGTCAGGGCTTGTGTTTATCAAGCATCAGATTCATTCTTGCAATTGTTTCCTCTGGGAAATAATGGCATCTGTAATTATGATGCTAATTAATTACTAATTCTTTTTCAATTTGTTTAACTCTACTACCCATGATTCTTCTGGAAGGTGGTCTTCTGCTGTGGATCAATTAGCAAGCTTTAGAGGACCTAGAGGGTGTTTTTTAAATAACCAAGCTAGCTGTTTCCCCCTGCTTCCAGTCTCTATGCTAAGCTAGGCTAACCAGGTCCTGAGTCCAGCTCAATACTCACCACACAGACATGGAGCAATGTTAGTCTTCTCATCTCACTGTGAGAGAGGAAAGTAAATACATTTATCTCCCAAAATATTGAACTATTTCTTTAATATTCTGGCTGTTAGTTCCTTGAGTTTAATTTCTTTTTACTTCAATTATGAGCAGTAAACTACAAATAGGAAGGAAATCCCAAACTTCTTGTTAATTGTGTGTCAGCATACAGGCTTCAGGACTGTGCAAAATGAAATGGTTTTAATTTCATCCTTTGTATTCGTGAAATCAGATGTGACATTTAAAAATAATTAAGAAAACTTTTCAGGTTGACACAGACTTGGCTTGCATGCAGCACCAGAGCTGCTCTTGCTGGCTTGTCCAAACTAATCAAATGTGCAGGAGAGGCCGAGGTCCGTAACCAGACAAATGAGTCCAAACACTACCTGGGTGCAGTCCTCACTGTGACTCATTAATGAGGAAATAATGAGAGGAATAATTAGTAAACTGATCCCATATGTGACAGCACTAAAACTCACAATGGCTGAAGTACTTACTCACAAGAACGGACCAGTTCAGTCTATTTTTTCATTTTCCAGAGGTTCTCTAATGCCTTTGTTTACCTTGTTCCACGGTTCGATGGGGCTTTGGAGTCCTTCCCAGCATGCATTGGTTGAGACACTATGAAAGATTTTTCTTTACATGAAAAGAGCAATCATTCCTTCAATTAAAAGTCTGTTATGTTGTCTAAAGGAATAGCTTAACATCTTGGGAAATCAGATTGATTGATGAGAAATCTCATATCTCATGTGCTGCATTAAGTACATAGCTGAGCACGGTTAGCCTAGCTTAGCATCAAGCCTGGCTTTATCCAAAGTTAACCTATGTTTGTTTTATCTGTACATGACATTTGTGTCTTAAAGAGGAGTTATTGTATGTGGTGGAACTATTTCTAGATGTGACTTTATGTCTCTGCCCAGGACTTCTGTGCAACAGCATTGGGTTGCCAGATATGTTCTGTGAGCACTGCTTTTGGTTTTGGTCTCTGTACAAGTACAATGATATTAAATGTGGCAACCTGACTGTGATGATAAATCTCAGGGGAGCTGTGTAAAGCTGCTGTTCTTCAAGAAACAGCTCAAGCTCTTAATTTCCTTGACAACACAAATTGACATTTTTAGCCATGTCAGCAGCTAGTGGTTCCACAACTTTGGTCCAGACTCAAATATCTCAATTAGTTTGTGATGGATTGGCATGAAATTATATACACACATTCATGATCCAAAGAGGATGAAACCTACTGACTTTAGTGATGTTCAATTATTTCCTCTAGCGCCACCATTAGGTTCACATTTGTGTTTTTTCATTAATGTCTCAACAGCTGTTAAATGAAATTTGTGCCAGGCATTCATGGCAATGCACCCATCAGGTCAGAATTTGTTCAATAGTTTGGTTCATGACTAAATGTCTGCAAAAGTAACGACATTCCCATCAGCCTCAACTGGGCTTTATGTTTAGTGCTAATTAGGAACTGTTAGCATGCTAACACACAAAGCTAAGCTAGTGGACATGATAAACATTTTACCTGCTAAACATTGCAAAGTAGTATTAACATGCTCATGTTAGCAATTAGCTAAAAGCCCTGCTGAGCTAGCCTGGCGAAGTTGCTAGCATTGTTGTAGGCTCTTAGGTCTTTTTTTCTGTTTGGTGGTGTATTAAATAAATGAGACGCATCATGTTAATTAATGAGCTTTAGTGGGTCAGAGTATTTTTACACTTTGGACAGAGCCAGGCTAGCTGTTTCCCCCTGGTTCCACTCTTTATGCTAAGCTAGGATAACCACTTCCTGACCACAGGTCTGTACTTCTTAAAAAAGCATTATTTTGGGCATTTCACTTTTATTCACAGATGGACAGAAGACACGTGACAGGTGGAAATAAGGGTAGAGATGGCATGCAATAAAGGGAATAAGTGTATTGTATAAGTAATAAGTGTATTCCTTTAAAGATCTCAATATTCCCTCCCACTCTCAGCTGAGGATTTGCACTTCAACATAGTTAACAGTTGAGTTTGAAAGGACTGAAAGTTGCTTCTTAAGCTCTGGTCATTTCTGGATTCCTGCACCTCGGCAGAGCTACAAATTTGCAACAGATTTTTTCAGCTAAACTGTTGTGAACTAAGTATCAAGTGTCTGCATCATGGACTAACATCAAAAAGCCCCTCCAAAAGTCTAAATGTGTTTAATGAACTTCAAAATGTGGTTGTGCGATCCATAATTAACCTTTGGAGTCTTTAACAAGCACATCTGTCCGCGAGGCTATTGATGATTTGTTTTGTAGGCCTGCTGAAAAGCGGAGTGCTAATGAGGCTTTCCCCCTCGCTCCAGCCACACAGGGCACCACTCAACCATTAAGTCAATTTAGAGAAGGCTGGCGGCAGGGGGAGGGGGGGTCTTTTAATTTGCTTTTAATTAAAGTGCAGGAAGTGAAACGGCGGTGCTCACCTACCTACCTTCAGGTTGGACGCTCTCTGGTGCTCTCTGGAAGCCATTAGCACATCTGGCCTCACTGGATGGATTTAACGTTTATTGGGTTTTACAGAGCTCATAACAGCATGTCATCACAAGTTAAATGAAGAATTTAGCATCTGTGAAGAAGACCGTTGCTCATTTCCACTGTCTCTGATGTTTACAGTCAGTGACATTACTGGCAGACAGATAAGAAACAAATGTCCCATATTGTACTGAAGTACAGGGACTGATTAAAAATGCAGTGTGTTGTTTAACCACTAAAACCTTGACTTTCACTTTAAAGGACCACACATAAAAACCATGCATTTAACATGTATTTTATCTACAGCACATGCACCTTGTTACATAAATGTTTTTGAATTTTAATCTCATGTTGCTATAAGATATGACCTCTCTTGCAGTGATGTTGCCATGCTTGCAGACATCCCCAATCACTTTGGCGAGAGTAATGTCATCCCAGCTAAAAAACGTGATGAATTATGGAACTATGACCCAAGTTGTGATAAATTGGAATTGATATCAATGGGACGCATTCGACTGTGTTTTCTGAATGTAGAAGTGAACTATACATCAGTATGGGAGCATTTCAGAAAGCACTATCCACACACTGCTGGTGGAGGCAACTGGAAATCACTGAAACGTCTTTCAGTGATTTCCAGTTGCCTCTCATAAGCTGTTTGATGAGCAGCTGCTTTGTTTTTGGCCTCATCGCACAAAAAGTTCCCAGCATGAAATATCCCACAGTGAGCGACTGTAAAAGCTTGTCAACTCAGCAGCGACCGCACTACAAAGCAGTTATAATGCTGGGTTTGATAACACAGTTAGAGAGAAAATGAGGCGGCTGCCGGGAGGGCTGGGAATTGAAGTGTTTTTTTTCCACTCTTCCTTGTTCAAGTTCACACTCGGGTCCATCTGGTGGCAGGTGGTTCAGAGCAGCTGAATAGGCAGCGGTCCAGACTCTCCTCCTCGCCCATCACACATGGCTAACTTATCAGAACAGACACAATGAAAGCAGCAACGACACTCACCGCGCCTGTAATCTCTGTCAGGGATGAGACTTTGATTCACAGACGCTTTCAGCACATTTGTCGACATTTTTTTTCTCCTCCATTTTCCCCTCCTTTCCTGTTGGGCTCTGTGGCGGCTTGGCATTGTCTGTTGGTGTGTGTGTGTGTGTGTATGTGTGTCTGCTCACACAGACGGGGTGGGCTGGCAGGGGTCACGGTTCGCCGGCCCGCCTAGATCCATCAAGAGGAACAAAGCAGGGGGAGAAGGAGCAGTGCCAAGCCCCCTGAAATCAAAGACCAGGTTTGGGATTGGGATTCGCTCCAAAAGGCTGGACCCATTTTGGTGGTGCAGGGGATCTCTGGGAGCCAGGGGAGGAGGAGAGGAGTTAAAAACAATAATCAAATCCACCACAGCGTCTGAGGATGGGGCCGGTTGAGAGCGCTGGCTGAAGCCTCTGCGTGCAGCATCCCTCCTCGTTCCTCCCCTTTGAAGTCAGCTTGCTTTTGTTCTTTACATAACTTGATCTGATATTTGAAAGGCTAATTTGTATGCATTCTGTGAGCAGGGGGTGGAGGGAGGTAGGCACCGCCACCCAGAATTCCACAAGGGAGCTGACAGGAAGGTCAACACGATTGGCCACAGGGGGAAATGGGGGACACAAGCAAGCCAAAAGCATATGATAAGTGTCTTTGAATTATTGCAGCTCTGTGCAAATTTAATGACAATGGCCAAGTGGTCAGGGGGCTGAAATCCCTTTGCAAACAGAGACTGCATGCTTTGGTGGTCTTCATTTTGCTGTCAGCCTCCCCACCGGACAAGACAGCTATAGGCTGCGAAGGCAAATATGAATAAACACTTCAAAGGAGCTCTGATACGGCTGATTTACATGAGCTGGACCCTCCACATGTTGTGCTGTCATACCCGATATGTACTTACAGTAATTATTCAGTATTTTATTTAGCTTCAAACAATAAACATACTTCATCTGATTTAGTTTTTGGACATGTGCACTGTAAAGAATAGAAAATGGAAACAGATCATCATCTAGAAATGATTAAACAGACATCATTACAGCTGACTGCACGTTGTCTCCACCACTGGAAGACAAAGCAGCACAGACTATAGACTAGGACATGCTGTAGTTTTCATTGAGACTTTCAGCGGATGACTGATAAATTGACAATGAATTATTCCACTTAAATAAAATGTGCTGTTAATCAAGGATAAAAAGCACTTTCCAAAGAAACAGCAGCAGTGTCTTCATGCAGCCATGCCAGCGGCCCTGTGAGGCTGTACTGGGGCAAAGCAGCGTGAGCAACATGCTAATATTAGCATGTTAACATACCCACAATGACAGTGTTAACATGCAGATGTTTAACATCTGTTTTACCATGTTCATATCACTGGCTAGCATGAGGACATTTGCTAATTAGTGCAGCTGAAGCTGATGGAGAGCCGTTGTGCAGGTATTTGGTCACAAACCAAAGAACTGAACAATTCAAGTTATTACAGTTAATCCGGAGGGAAATATCATCAACTATCCAATGGATGTCAAAAAACTATTCAATTAATCAAAACCACAAATGTGAACCTCATAGTGGAGCTAGAGGAAAAGTCAGAGGCCACCAGAGTCATTAGAATTCTCTGGGCACCATCGATCATTTGGAACCATCTGTCCCACATTTACTATCTGGAAGAGGAAAAGACGGCGAACAGTAAAATGATTACGAACATTAGCTCAACTCCCTGCTGTAACTTTGGCCCAATGCACTTACTGTAATTTATTATTTATTTACTACAGGAACATTTTTGGTGAACTCACTTTTGGTTTTACCTTCAAGTAAAGTCGAGGCTAGCATTGCTAAACTGTTAGCTCTTTAACAAAACCATCCTGAAATGGCTAGTGTTATCTAGAGCTATATTTAGCGATGCTGCCTCCTGCATCGAAAACTGTGTGTTTGACGTGGTTGCTGGGGTTCATGAGGGGGTTGCCTTGGTGCAGTGTGTCTGTTTTTGACATATTCAGAATGGTAGCTACAGTGTTGTGAGTAAAAATAGTGTGTATTTTTTTCAGCTAGCACACCAAATTTGGCAGCAATAGCAATTTAAGAGTGTGAGTGATTGTAGAAGGCATTTTCTTCAGACTGTAGTTTATCAAGATTACATCTCCATCATGTGGCCCTGGAAGCTACACCTGCTTCTGTGCAAATAATTCCAAAGTGTGGAAGGTGTTTGTCTTGGAGCAGCATGCCTTCAGACAGCGCAGGGAGGTGAGGTGAAGGAGGAAGGAGAGACTTTTCATCAACCTTGAGCTTTAATGACTTCCTCAAGGTGCTTTTTGACTGCCGTCCAGAGGCTCGGCAGGAGGCGAGCCTTCCTCCTCAGCCTTGGCCTCGTGCCAGGGTGACAATCAATGTCTCTGTGTCTCTTCTGTGGGAGATTATTTCGAAGGTCCCCCCCTTTTTATTGGAGGAAATGGTATTTGGAGCTCAAACAGGATGTCCTGCTGACTGGCCTGGACTCTGAACCGTTTCCCCACCCCCTCAGGCTCCATTCTTCCTCTATACCCCCCTCCCCTCCCTCTGCTCCATTCTCTCAGAGGAAAATAGCTTAAATTAATCCAGGAGTCTAAGCAGCCACTTCTCTTTTTCTTGTCTCCGTTTGGAATAGCAGAGAAATCATTCACAAATAAAATTTCCCTGCTAGAACTGAGGCCTTTGATAGGTCTGTCTGCAGGAGACAATGCCATATGAACAAATTCAGTACTCAGGGTTTAAAGTTGCAGATAGAGTTTTACTGTCTCATGCCACTGATTTCAAAAGCTGAACTTTTCCAGGCAGCTGTTCTAAATGCTGATCCATTTGAAAACAGTGAGGAGCATTTGAACGCTGTGTAAAGAGAGTGAGATGACAAAAACAGTGGTCACAGAGAAAAGTGAAGTAACAAAACTTTAAGTTGATGACCAGTTGCATATCCAGCCATGCCTGCGTTCAGAGCCACTCCTTACTCGATGCCCCATTTTGTTGTTGGCTAATCAAAAGCAGAGCAAGAAAATGACGTTGAACCTTTTCCAAATATTCTGGTATTTTATTGAAATGCTCACATGCTCAGAAAACTGTTTGAGATAAATTTGTTTTCAGATCCATCCACGTTAGCAGGGACATGCCTTTATCTCTTCACCTGTAACCCCACCCAGAGGAGATGGGTGATTGTTCCAAACATCCCACCTAATTTCCATGTAAGCTGCAAACCGTGACAGACATGACATTAAAGCAAGCCCATGGAACCTTTGTGGAACAGCAGCCTCAGTTACAGGAGAGCGGTAACTGAAGTTTGGACCCATCATGTGATTTTTGGAAAGATAGTTACCTTATTTTTCAGTTTATCCTCGTGTTCACATGACTGAAAAGGAAGAACGGGTGAAGCTTTTATTGGAAACTTATCTATAATCATCTGTTCTGTGTGGCTTCAAAAGCGAGTTGATCCCCATAGACCCCCATATTAAAATGTCCAACTTTACAGTAAGTGTAAAAATGAGTTCTATTGCTATAGTCTATTGCCTTTATTGCTAATGTCCCCATTCATGACAACTCTACAGGGGTGAATTCTTATATAACTGATTATATCAAGGCTTAAAGTTCTGCATAATTATGGACATGGCCGCTTTGAGTGACGGCTAGCTGCTAGGTTTCAGCAACCAGGCTTCACACTCTACCTCGTTGCACATTTTTGGATTGACCAGGAGTTGGACACTACCAAGATGGCGCCATCCAGAACCAGTGACTGAGCTTCACAATGCGCTTCAGAAACCTGTGGGTGATGTCACAGAGACCATGTCCACGTTTCATACGGTCTATGGTTTTTGTTGTAGCCTTTTGATTACAGAACACAATTCCACTCTTTGATGCAATATAAATATTTGATCATTCTTTAGAGTGTTTGACAAATCTGCACGCAGAGTTTTTAACAGTAGTTAGCCGCTCATGACGTGTGCGGTTCACACTCAGCCTCCCTCACTATTAGCATTGACCTTATGACCCTTTAAAAAGGCAATTTGGGCTCAGTTAAACATTAGAGGAGTGGGAGTGTGTTGGGTTTGCACGGTGGATCATCCAAACACTGTAAAGAGAAAAAAAAAGATCTGAAAATAATCAAAAAGGCCTGATCCCAGAGCTGTGGCATGTGGACGAAACCCAGCTGGAGCGGTGCAGCCAGTGTGCTGCAGGACCGTAGCAGCTCAGGCTTCAGCGTGTGCCGGCTGTTAAAAAGGTAGACAATCCACAATGATCTGATTAAAGCATGGTAAGGGCTTTCTGGTACGTCTTGAATTGTGTGTCAAACTGTCTATCATTAGCATGTCTGGCAGTTTTAGATTTTCAGTCAGTGTTTTCCAGCTCTGATATAATGGAGGTTCCTCCCTGACAGTCTACAAAACAACCTGAAGAGCGATCCCGAGGGTCGAGTCTGCTGCAGCTATGCTAGCAACCATGCAAGCCTGAAGTTACGCTGCACGCATCACTTCATGCACTGACAGATCAACAGAGACCAGAAGTCAGTCATTGTGGAGGTGAATGACGGGCAGTCACGGACTCGCGCCCCCCTGTGGACGTTGGATCTGCTGGCCGTTGTGTCACAGATACTTTGGAATTGTCCAGACTGTTCTGCTTTTGATCACATGAATAAGGATAGAGATTCCCAGATACAGCGAGGACTCGCTTTTCCTTAATGCCACATGGTGGCTTTGACCAATTACATCCGGCAGCACTGCTGTGCTGTTCCAGGGTCAGAGGTTGCGTCAATAATTTGTTCCATGAAGAGCACAAGTTAAGCATGTGGAATTAGACACAGCACTGCTTTCTGACCTGATGATGGCACTATATGAGGATCACCAACGCAATACTTCCACCCTACAGCACTGCTGCTAGCTTGGCTAAAAACTCCAGTAAGAATTACACATATACATGAAACTACTAGAGTTTTTGCATGTATTTAGCAGGTTTTTCATATTTACATTGCATTGGAAACAGATATACACACTCCTGCGTGCAAACATGGTCAGAAGAGTGGACACATGATGATAAGAAGCATGCTGAGGTTTTTACAAAAAATGGTCCTGAGTGGAAAAACCACATTAAAATCAAACGGAACGTGAACCTGGCTCTGATAGAGGTGTTTGTGTGATGGTGGCGCTGCTGGTGGGGCGAACACATGACTTGTACATAAAATCCACAGGGTGGAAATGGACCAGAAAGGTACAGATTTGCACCACAACTAAATATAAGAGAACGCTGCTGAACACCTACCAACTCCTCCACAGAGACATTTTTACATTTAGCCTACAGTCAGCAGGAACAGGTTGTTCCAGCGCAGGCCTGCGAAGATGTGTGACACAGAGACTGATGAAAGCATGTGCGAGTCTTCCTCGCCCACAATAAATGGGGAAACTGGATGACTTCCAACTTTTCTTCTATCCGACCACCCACTTAGACTGACATAAAAAGAACATGCACGACACAGTTTTGGTCATCCACTAGAGGAGGGAGATCAACATTTTGATCCTCAGATCCAATAATTCACTCTGTTACTGACCTTTTACCCCTTTACACTTTGGTTAATTAAAGTTTCATCAACACTGCTTGCAAGACAGATGCATGTTATTTTTGTTTTTAGGTTTAAAGTCACAACTTGCAGCACAAATGTCTCATATAGAGGTTTCTCCTTATAGAGGGGATCCTCACCGTACAGCAGCACCGTGCATTTGATACGCCCACCGTCAGTGCCCCTCATACACCAAGTGTGTGTAGCTCTCCAAACACTACTCCACACTCCAGTTTTATTTCGTTTTGACATCTGGGCCTTCAGTGTGGGTAAATTTATTCTTTTAAAGTCTATATTTGTCAGACAGTGCCGGGACTGAAGTGGAAGAAGAATGGATCTGAGCAGGGATCTCAGAGACAGAGTGTATGTCATTATGTGTCCAGGACAAAACAACAACAAAACAGCGCTGTGATCCTCTTTGGAAATCTGGAAATCAGTGTACTGGAGATTTTAAACATTGCAGTTCATTTCAACTTGCGCTTTATTTTTGGAGTTCTGGCTGTCAGTTTCTCAGTTATAATAATGTTGTCCTCACCAAAGCATGGCTGTCTGCAGATTTGTCAGAACCATGAGGAGAGTCCAAGCCTGCTGTTTTAAAGCCTTCTTCAATCCTAACCTGAACATACCATAATATCTACTGTTTATTTTAGATGTCCTTAAATAGGCAGGGTGTGACATATTGAGTGTAAAACTGAATTGAAGACACCCACACATCGATTTTTAAAACGTAGAACCTAACTCCTTCCTGTTTGGGGGTAAATACCTCACACTTGGAGATCCAGATTGTTTTGACTCACTTCCATTATTTGCATCCCGCCATGACTTCTTCCATCCATACTTTTTTTTTTAGTGTGTTTCCCGGTCATAACCATGTGAATGCAAGCACATGGCGAATACGAACTGGTCACATTCGATTTTCCACCACCCAAATGCACCATTACCAAGAGACAAGTGTGGACAAGCCTGTGGGATACTGAGAGTTGCTATAGACACACTGACGGGGGTTTCTAAATGTAAGCAAATAAGAGGCTGCACGTTTAGAGCCTTTGGAATGGGACAGAGCCTGCTGAGCAGATACGATACTTTTACTTTTAGCGTTGAAATGTGGAATTTGAAAGACCTGACCTGCACAAACTATCACCCATTCCTGATAGCAGAAGGCAGTTATCAAGTCAGTGTTTCTCCTCATAAATCATTATCATAATCACATACAGCATCCCACACTGGGCAAAATGTTAATGTTCAAATGGTATTTTGGCCAAAATCACACGTGAGCACTGAGGCCAGCGATCCATCCTCCCTAACAGAGGCACTCTGAGTCGTGTGTCGTGGCACAGGTAGCACTCTAGGAATCATTTATGCTAATTAGCACTAAATCTTAGCAGCTGCTACAGGCCATGACATATACTGAGAGCCATCAGCTGCAGGTGATCCTCGATGGTTTCCTGCTGCATTGCCTCATTGGAGCTCTGTGTTGGGGCTGGACCTGGCGTCCTCCTGCATGTCAACAATCCACCGGGGGGTGCCAAAGCCAGATATTTTCAAATCAGACACATAGGGGGCTTTAACTTGAACTAGGATACCAGGAAAAGACTTCAAATGAAATAAATGGAAACAGTGCCAAAAAATAAAAAGCTCATCCACAAGTTGCTTAATAACTCATCTGTACATCATACAGAATATTTATTAAATGTCCTCAAAATACACAAGAAACCATAAGACAGAACAGAGGGTAAGAAAAAACCCTTTAAGGTAATTTTGGAAAGGACCACCACGGTTTACCATCCTGAACTTGAATTCATCAGACTAGCAAAAGTGTCTTGTTACAAATCAAACAAAGGCCTCCTCCTTAGAAAACGAATGCTGCACTTCGATTTAACAACTCAAATTCCCACAAAATAAATTAAAAGATCTTTTTTTTTCTTCTTACACCCGTAAACAGTATGTCAGCCAAAATTCCCACTGGCTTCTTTTTTTTTTTTGTTAAATTTACCCAAAACATTTGAGAGATGCACACAAGAGCCGTCTAATCTCTCGTCTCTGACATCAGGAGTCTGTTCTCCCTTTGCCTCTTCCAGGGTCTTCGGTCTGTTCTACAAATCATTTAGCCCCGATGGCAAAGAGATGATGCTTCCTTTAAATCATATCCTGTGGACAAACATTAGTAGTGTCCTCAGTCCACTGAATCTATTGGCCCTGTAGCAGGAAATGAGCAGACACATCAAACAGCTGGAAAGCAGGTCAGCAGGACCTGCTGCAGCATGTTAGTCCTGGATTTGGTAAAAACGGATCTTCGATTGTATCATGAGAACTTTCACCTCTGTGATTTGTGCTCAGCTCACTCCAGCAGTCACTCTTATCTTACTTTATACAGTGTCACAATATGGGAATAAACAACTGCCAAATGATGCCGGATGTGTGAAATGATGTGACGATGTGCTCCTTAAGTTCTTAAAGCTGGGAAGTCAATCTGTGTGTGTGTGTGTGTGTCCACTGTAACTGAAGTTCTTCATGCACGGGGGGGGTGCAGATAAACGCATTGATCGACTGAGTCTGCAAGTCATGTTGAAAATAAATTCAATAACAGAAAAACATCTTTTAACATGAGCTTTCTGTGAGGAGACGACTCACATGTGGGGACTTAAAGCCACTGTACGCACGATCTTCATGTTGCGATGCTCCCTCCAAAATGGTTTTTTGTTTGTACCCAAAGCTGATGTTTCCAGTAAAAATGGTTGCTGTTGGTAACATCCAAGAGGCAGAGGGGGAGGGAGATGATGACTTTTTGATGCTACCACTGGGCGCACCAAAACAGAATATTCTAAAATGCAGCACGTAGAGGC
This sequence comes from Chaetodon trifasciatus, assembly GCA_037975065.1. Taxonomy (NCBI): domain Eukaryota; kingdom Metazoa; phylum Chordata; class Actinopteri; order Chaetodontiformes; family Chaetodontidae; genus Chaetodon; species Chaetodon trifasciatus. The sequence goes on from JBBMOE010000074.1 coordinate 1,781,099, forward strand.
TTCACCAAAAAATGACTGTTCTTAGCTGAAACTCAGATGCAGAATAGCAAAGCTTGAGTAATGCCTGCACAGCGAACACCTCATTTTGCTTCAAACACCGTGCTTTCTGAATGGTCTAAGAACATCTGAAACACCACTGCAGACGCATCGGTTCAAATGGGAATCCGAAACATTTCCTAACTTTCTGAAGCAGACAATCCAACAATAACAGCCACTTCACCTGATTGGTCAGGTGTGCAGAGGCGTGAAAATGAGCAGCAGCGTTTTCAACAGGGTGCAACACCGCGAACGTCTCTGAGATATCTGAAATGTGTGCCATTATCTGCAGGCCAGGCAAATTTACTGTTTGAGATTCCAGCTGACCTTTGGCTAAACCCCGCCTCCAAACAGCTACTGTCCAATCATAACTTTGCAACTGTAAGTAGGCGGTGTGCATGAAGCTCTACAAAGTGTGGTACCTGGTATCTCAAGAGTTTAGAGCATTATCTGCCCTAAAGCTGCAAATGTTAGCATGTCTGGCTAACCTGCTGATTACCTACAGCAGTAACCGACACATCCACTGAGCTAAGCTGCAACTAGATCAGGACCTCGAGAAGATCCTTTTCAAGATTCTCGTTTTAAAGTGAGTCATATGGAAACATCAGCTGGACACGGACTTCTGAGCTGACTCACGAAGTTTAACCCTTAGCATTAGCTTCCATGAGAGAGCTACACAATCTGCTACCAAGACGTACTTTTAGCTGAAAGGATCCACAGCTGTCAGCGAGGAATCAAAGACCTCCTTTTTCAAAATTTACTGCTAAATCTGCCACCATTATCTCTGAAAACACAAGCTCAGTGCCAGAGTGAAAAGTTTGACAGGCGTAGCAATGGTAACGAAGGGGGCGGGGCTTAGCAAATGGTCAAGTGGACCTTTGTGTTTTGGCTCTTGAAACACATTCGTGGTTTGTAGTGTCTTGTTGTATTTGCTTGTGTCAGTGCACTGAAACTTGTTTGCAGGCGACTGACAAGACTTCAGTGACACAGGGACACAGCTGGACCGGGCTTTCACCCAATCCAATCCCCACTGTATTCTGAAAATACCTGCTTCCCTTCACTGACTGGCCTGACCTGTCGCTGGATTCTCCCAAAAACTGACCTTGCGAGATTGAGGAGTGCTTCTGCAAGGCTGCTGAAAAGTAGTTTTTTGCACAATGCAAGCTGCACATGAACAAATACCATCTCCTAAAACAAAATACAAAAGTTCCAACAGTGTCACACACGCGTATTATGTTTGCTGTGGAAGGTAATGGAAATCTATCAGCGTGGCCTTTGCGCCTGCTGGCAGTGTTTTGTTCCCATTGAAATGATTCAGTTTGACAATCAGCTTCGATTCAAGTCACTGACGTGTTGAGTGTTGTAGTAATGATCAGCTGTCACAGATTCAAACATATGCCTCTTGTGAAGTGCTTCAACAAAGTCTTATTCTGCTGTTTTTCTTTTTTTTTTTTGCCATTTCAAGTACACACACGCACGCACACACGCACGCACACACACCTGCAAATTAAATTCAATAAATAAGACTTACAATGTTGTAAGGCAATGTTGACCATGCATTTGTCACAATGAACAACAAATCAAGACACATACATGGTAAAATATGCACATTCATTAAGAGCAACAACGTCGCCGCTTTTTCTTTCCTATAAATCATGTGAAGTTTTCAAGGCTTTCTGGGTGATCTCCTGATCGACAGGGCTCATCCCCACGACACCTGGCTCTGGTTTCAGTAGCGGGACCGCCTCTTCATTCAGACAGCCCAGTCCAACCTGCAGGCTGGACACGCAGCAACTGGACCCAGCCACAGTGGGGCTTTTGCATTGCATCCAAAATTGGAGTTTATTCAAGAAAAATCAAAAGTCTGTGTGGAGACAGAGATCCAGCAGCCAGCTGCTCAGAGCCTCAGGACAGTCCAGAGGTTTCCAGGTAACTCTGGAGCTTTCTGACTGTACTTCTGTCCAAGGAGCAAAGGTCGAAATCAAAAGTAGTGTTTGTGATGTGGAAGTGTCCGGTCTCTTCAATGAGGTTCACAATCTGGAGAGCAGAGAGCACAGAGGGTAAGAACAGCATGGATTTCTGTCTGTAATCACGGCTCTGTGAGAAAACGCTAATTGCATATGCAAGTAAACAGTTTACAATTAACTAAATATGAAGCCAAAGCAAGCAAATGAAAGGAGCTGAAACAACATCAGTGCACAGCCTCTCTCATTGCAAACAATAACCAACTTAACAATCTACTTAATCTCATTTTTCTTTAATGGAGTTCAAATAAAACCCACACACAGACACACAAACAAACAGCGGCAGCCCAGCAGAGAAGTTCTGCTTTACGAGCAAAAAGAGAAGTGTGTGGACGCATTTGATCTGGTTGGACGTGGGGTCGAAGTGTTTTACAGTTAAGGCAAAGCTTCTAATCTAATGTGATGAAAATGAGCATGGCCTCCTCCCTTATGCGCCTTTGCTCTGTTTTACTGGTTTCAGAACATGTAACCAGTGGTGGAAATGAAAGCTTGGGGTTGGGAGCCCCGGGGGAGCACAAGCAACACCATACTATACATCTTGGTGTAGTTCTCAGAAATGTGGGAAAAATTATAGCTTGTTTTCATGACAGAGAAGATCTAAGTCAGATGATCGCGCCTCGCGTCTCTCATTCCACTCTGGTGCCTTGTGTTAGTCTGGTGGTTGTCAATTTGGCCTGTTTGCTCATTTTCATCGCTGTTTAGGATCCACTTCAACTGGAAACAGCTACCAAACTCATGTCATGCTCGGCCGTCTGAGGATTGTCTGCACTGCAGCGCTCTCTGTGATTCCATATGTGGTCCCCACCAGCGCGCAGGAGAGGCTGCGAGTTAATCATTTCCATCTCTTGTAACAGGAAGTGGAGCCAGTTGGTGAACTCTGGTAGATTAGCTTGATTACTGTGCAAGTTAAAGCTGTGCACCGCTTTGGATGGGATTTCTTGTTTCCTCGGAGCCAGACGTCTTGTTAGGGGAGCGAGGCAGAACTTGGCAGCCGCAGCTGGGAAGATCCACTAATACCGTAATATGATACGCCGCGAGAATATAAGCAAGAAACATGCAATCTCTTAGGTGGGGAGAGGTTAACCAAATAATTCATTGCTTCCAGATGAAGCTGCAGATTGCAGAGGATCTGTAACAGATCACAGCTCCTCTTCTAATCCGATGCAACAATATAGCTGACCAATAGATCAGGCGCGGAGCGATATGATGCTGAGATCAGTGAAAACTACGGGAAGCCAGCCAATACAATTTTCTTTTTTTCCCCCTTTTTTAATCTGAATCTTGGCAGGTCAGTGTAACTTTTCACAGAAGATAATAAAGCAGGAATGTTAGTGATAATATCACAGCCCAAACCTCAACTACACTCAGTGTTTTCTTACTGGCAATGGACTCTGATTCTAAAGACATCACCATCCACTGAACACTTGAGATGGAGTCATTTTCATTGGTTATGACCCGTACATAAACTAAATGATTTATGTCAGGAAATTTCCAGTAAAACACCAGATTAGGTCACTGTTTGAACTATGTCTGCCTAATCATAAGCTGTACTTATTGCTCCACGCTGCATCTCTTATTATGTGGCAGCCTGCTTCCTGCTGTACTTCAACACTAGGGCTATCTTCTATTTAATTTACATTAATTTTCCTATTGTAATCTTATTTACTAAATAGTAGACTGTTTTTTTCAATCTTTTTGGTCTCCTAAATTCCATGTGTATTTGATCTCTTCTTATTTTTTTGTTTCTGGATTTGTCTGTATATTTACTGTGTTTCTAAGAAGTCACACACACTGTATATACCTATACTGGACAGTGGTTCTAATATTGTTCCAGAATGTAATCACCAGTGTTTACTAATTTATGACTAACGTTCAATGTTAATATGGACAAAAATAGCTCCATTACTGACATATTTAAAGGGGAACCCAGTTCCAGGGGAGCTCCAGTTGGAGCTGTCTGAAGTCTGATGAACATCCTCAAGTGATGTCACTTGAGTCCATAGCAGTTAGGGATGACCACCACAAACATGCTAGGTTGTTGTCTCACGTTGGCTGTTGAGCTAGCTTGCTAACGCTACTGTTTCACACGAGTATGTGGTGCTTCAGAGCTCCTGCTTCAGGTAATAAAATGAAAATATTGATATCACAGAGGTAATACTGAGTGATTTTGACTTCTGTCAGCTGACTACACAGATGCTTTCAAGCCCTTAACTTTGAGGAACTGACCCACAGCCGGCACTAGACCTTTCTCCGACAGCAAAAACACTCAAACCACTTGTTAACTTTTTATCATATCAAAACAGCAGAGGGGCGCTTCCCTCTCCATCAGACCCCCCTTACAGACACTTAGGGAAAGTTGTAGTGACGTTATCAGGTCTGCTCAACTCAAGTGGGATGAAACGGGTGACAGTTACAAAACTGTGCCCAAACAGGGGGGCTGAGGGCATTGTTACTACTTTATCATGCAAATGAAGCTTTTGGGTGCACTCCGTTTTTTTAATGAAAAGTGTTCAAGTGTAAAAGAGTCAAAAAACATGGCACACAACGGCGACACAATCTCTGGCCAACCTATCCACCCACACAGTCTGAGTAATTCAGTTCAACTGCACTATGGAGAAGAGAGACAGGAAAAAATATTCTCAGTTCATCTTGAAAACTAGAATTTCTGCCTCTCGGTTGTTTGCCTCCACCAACCAGCCAAGACGCTCATAATGTATGTCGTGAAGATCTATAGAGAAGATCTTTACAAGCAGCACAGTTTCAAGATTAGAGTCACCAGTTCAGTGCCTGATCAAACGTGAAATATGGTCTCCTTCTGTTCCTGAGTTATGGAGTTGAATCATGGACAGAAAAGTGTTTTTACATAACATGATGTCACAGTGAAGCTGACCTTTGACCCTTTGGATATAAAATGTAATTTGTGGGAAAATGTGTCATAATTAGCAAATTCATTCCTGAGTTACGGTCAAAAATATGTTTTGTGTGGTCACAGTAACCTTTGATGACCAAATTCTAATCAGTTCATCTTTGAGTCCGAGTGTTTGTGCCAGATGTGAAGACACTCCCTCATGACCTTCATGAAATATTGCATTCATGAGAATGGGAGGGACATGAAATCATAGCAACATTTGACCTTTGACTAATTCGGAAATCGAATCAACAGTGAACATTTGAGCCACATTTGAAGAACTTCCCTCAAGGCGCTGCTGGGATGCTGTGTTCATGAGAACAGGACGGACGGACAACCTGGAAACATAATGCATGCAGCGACTGTCACCAACGCGGAGGCATAATGATGTCGTCCTTCAGCGTTCACACCAAGCTATTCCCTCTAGACCTCATCATCTCCTAGAGAGACTGTAGAGTTCCAGACTTTTTAACAATAACACAGCACTGCAGAGGAAGCAGCTTCAACCATCAGCTGCCTCAGAGGACTGCGGTGCAGCATGCTGAATCTGAGTGTGTGTCTGGAGTTGTTACACCTTCAGTTCATACACTGATGATCCACTGCAGTGTATGGTACGCACCTGTTGCAGTATATGACCCTCTCTTAGTGTCATCAGTCTTTTGTGCAGTTCCACCAGCTCATCCAGGTAAGCCTGAGACACAAACAGCAACACGATGTTATGTTGGCTTTCATGTTCCACTTTACACAGAAAGCTGGCGCAAGGCGCAGGATCATGAACACACGCTCAACCAGCGTCTCGTCCCAGGCTGCAGCATTTCACAAAGACCCAGCTACCATCTTACACACACACAGCTGTAATTCTGCAATACCAGTGCTGATATGATACACGAGTTTTGATACCTTTTAGATACGTTTATGATGGCTAACATTCAGAAATATGAATCTATTATCCACAAAAGCCCTTCCTTCCGTGCAGCACAAGAAGCTGAAGTTCTCAACATCAACACAAGCAGCTGTGCGACAACATTTTGATTTAAATTAGGAACCTTATGATCAGGAAACAAGTAAATAAGATTATGAATCTAGTCAGAAGTTAACAACATCTTGTAAAATTTATTTGCCATACAGAGCTGCCAGTTTTCCCCTTAAGTAGCTTTAAATTTGGACAAATATGACAATTTCACAAGTCTATTCTTTGCCAACATGTTCGGCATCTTATACTGAAAACTAAACACAGACGTCATGCGTACCTTGTCACAATCTAGGTTTTTGTTCTTGTCCTGCTTGTTCTGCTTGGTGGGACTCTTCACTTCCAGTATCTGAGGACAGAGTAAACACATTGAGTCAAACTCTGCGTGACGTGGAATTAAACACGTTAACAGCTGGGGTCCCCTTGTGGTACACTGCATTACACTGACAACATACCTGATACATGATATAACATCAGCTCACCTGGTTATTAGTAGTCTTTATTAATGGCGGGGCTTCATTGCGGGGTGGGGGTGAGGGCGAGGAGCTGTCACTCTCACTGCCATCACTCAAACTGACCCTGGGGGGTCACAGGAGAAAAGACAAACAACAAAGTCAGTGTAGCAGAAGATGCTTTTAACCTCTTTGAAGGCTGCTGAGCTACATAATGTGACTTTACGCTGTGATATAGTGCGTTTTAGAGGTAGCTGTGAAGGTCAGATTTTTTTGGAAACCCATTAAATAACTGATTTTTTTGGCTGCTTGAGGGCAGCAGAACAAGCTGTAAACACAACATCTGACATATTATCACTTAAAAAAGCTGATATGGCTAATGTGTTAGCAAACACATCCTGCAGACACAGAGCGATATTGGCAGTCGTTTGGAGTTGTGTTTGTGTCCACCTGATGAATATTGACTGGCTCTGATCTTGATCTCTACCAAATCCTGAGAAAAATATCTGGCTTTTCAGCTACTCAATATTTGTTTTTCAGCGCAATATGCAAGTCCTACACGATCATGGCTAGATGTACAGAGCGCTCAAAAAATGACTTTTGCGCAGTATAACACAGCTATAATGGCCAGAAATCCTACATTTTTTTTAAAGATGACATGTCTTGGTATCAATGGGATGGTGGTTTAAGCCATCATCAGTCTGCAGACTGATTTATACTTTAGATATTTAGTAATACCGCCCTTGCTGCAGTGGTATAGCAAACCTGAAAGCATATTTCCTGGCACTCAGGAGAGGGTACAGGAAAGTAAATCGAGCGTAAAGCATAAATTTAGACAAGTTCTGACTGGAGTCTTCCGCACTATGCGGTGATCAGAGCCCTATGCCAAACCCAGACTTGTTCTTGACAGCAAGCTCACCATTCTGCTTGTGAGGACACGCCAGAATTCTCAAACCTGCTCCCCAACAGCCCACACAACTGCAGTCAACTATTCAGAGGTCTACGGCTTCTGTATCCCCTTAGTATTTGCTGCCTGTTACTGTTTCAAGAAACAAATGTGTGTCGTGTAGGTCAGTCAAGAACCTGGCTCGTTGGGACTGTTTACTAACCTGCGTTGATGGTGTGTGAGATGTGTGTGCGCTGGTCGCTCCAGGTCAGAGTCCATGTCGTTGTCGTCGTCGTCCTCTGAATCGTCATCGTTGTCGTCGGAGTGCAGATCCTGCATGACCGACTGCAACGGGCCCAGCACTGTGCCAGCAGAACACAGGAGACCACACTGACATTGATTTCTTTTTTTTTTTTGGTTGTCATTTCCAATGAAGCACACGTAAAAACATGCACAAGGCAGCGCATCATGCTGTGAGGTGCAGGGATGGTCCAGGAGAGCTTGCGGCGCTTGTTTGCTTTCCTATCGTGTCGTGTCTCAGCTCCAAACCCACTGAAGATGTACATCTTTAAAAATGGATCACAAATATAGTTTCATAAAAACAGCTGGACAAACGTTACTGAAACAGACTATTTTCAGTGGTGGATTAATCCACATTTGGTGCTCTGGCGAGTGTTTGGGGACGCAGGCTGGTGTGTGTGGGACAGTGTGTGTTCATGGTAATGACGGGTCACCCTGTGCAACCCTGGGGCTCACTGATGTGTAGTGGAGGTCATCATAGGGTGCGAGAGGACAAATGTGCAACGTGTTGCTGGCTCAGCAGTGATGAGTGCTCTGGAGGCTGGTACCGCATCCATGGTCTAATACCCCATTAACATGACTGCAGAGAGATGCATGAGTTTTCATGCATATAGACAAGCTGGAAAAATAGTCTCCATGCAGATGTGCAAAGGATGCTGGGAGCCTCACAGGTCACAGAGGAACTGTTACCTGTGTGAGTGGGGGCAGGAATAGCCACCCTTTTCCTGATGATGAAGTCCACCACTGCATCCAGAGAAAATTAGACAAACAAGCAGTGGTCACCCTCAAGGAAAGACGCAAAGACATGTCCCATATTCTGGACCAAACAATACATTCAGGACTCACCTGGGCTGGCCGAGGACTTCTAGAGCATTTAAAACATTTTTTATTTCTTGTGTCTATAGTTCTGGACATCATCATCATTACGATATCTTTCACTCTATACATTCAGTAGATCTGGGGATTGCAGTGGAATAAATACTTGGAATAAAGTCCAAATATTTTGAGAATTAAGTCAGAATGAAGCAAAAAAGTCATGGGAAAAGGTAACTGAAACACAGAACATTCTGACTTTATACTTGAAATATTCTCATGTTTTCCTGTAAAACAACCTTATAATCCAGAAATAGACTTTTACAACTTATAACGTTTTCTCAAAATTCCATCCTTATTCTTACAACAGTATAATGTTTTCTCCACTTAATCCTTGAAATGCTGACTTTTTCTTCCCTCCAACAGTGGCCCCAATTCAAACAGACTCCTTTCTCAGATGAAATCTTTGCACTGCAGTCCCTCATTTGATCATTCGCCTGAACACACTCTCCTCTATTTACATTCCAGTAGGCATGCAGTGAGCAGGTATTCCATATCTTAAAGTGTCTTTAATCTCAGAGCAAACAGGCGAGATAACAAAGCTCCGTGTGTTCAGTCAGAAAGGAAACGAGTAACAGTGCAGTTTAAATTCTGACATCGACTCAACTCCTTTCATTTCAGCCAAACACACTGGACCAGAGGTTTCACTGAAACCACAACATGCAGCGTACGACTGACTGAAAAGGACAACAAACATCCGATCAGCTGGAACTTATGCATGTTCCACATAATTACCTTGGCGTTTGTGGTGCGTGGGAGCAAAGCCTGAACTGGAGCTGGAACTGGCTGGACTGGGCTGTTCAGACTGGGAGGAAGAAGAGAAAAAAAAAGAGTTAGAAATAAAAGACACAATGTAGATAGAGATTCTATTTGCATTATGGGAACAGGCTCCACCTTTTTTTTTTTTTTAGAGCTGGACCAATACGACTTCTGGAAGAAAAGCATTTATCTTCTGGCCGTATCGCTCAGCCCTCGTGGACACGGTTTCGTCACATTCAGAGGCCTCTGCATGTCAGGAGCCAGCTGGCTCATTGACGGAAGACTTTGAAGTGAGTTTAAGTGCTGCTTTCGTTGTGAGGTGGCATATTAGTCTGTCTTTGTCAGCGCTAATTCTTTGAAGTCTCCGAGTGTCAGAGCCAACATCCATCCAGCAAACCCGCACAGAGTTCAGCCGCGCTGCCGGCTTCATGTGAAAAGAGCCAGGTCGTCTTTACCGCTCATTCCTCAGGTCTACACTTCGCGCCATAAATCACTCAGTCTAATGATTTGCAGCAAACGACACAGAGACAGAGCTGAGGCACAAGAGCGCTCACTGCATTTAGTGTGGAACGTTTAAGTTCAACGTCATGTGTGCGACTGTGCTCGAATAATCATCATGTCAGTCCACCACAGAGACTGGCTTGTAGTTTGGTTGTAGGTCCAAACACAAGACATTTTGAGTTTTAATGACTCTTCTGGTAACAGAACTCGTAACAAAGAGTAAGAGACTTTGAATCTATCAGGATGAGCTGGATGTTTCTCAAGGCTCTTTCAGAAGGCAGTGAAAAGCACCCACAAATGTTCCCACAGAGGAGTCAACGTCAGTTTTTGGATTTGTTAGACAGCGCCAATCATTCGGACACATCTGCTCTCTGCAGGGATTCCAGGTGTGCACAGGTGAGAGAATGGTTAGAGCTCCGAACACTGCACAGATTCTCTTCTGCACATTCCTGACGTGCACTTCTGCCTCTGCTGAGTTGCACAAACCGCCTGTTGGCTGTGATGGCAGACTTTTAGAGAGGCATTGGGAGAATGCTAATGAAACAGAGACAAGTTCTGAACAACAGCCAAGGAAATATCTGGGCCAGTGTGGTTCACTGTTATCAGAAAAATCTTCATATTTCTGTGGGCAGTCTTCCTTGTGTGCTTGTTCCGGCAAAACCACATGAACTCTCTGGCAAATATCAGAAGACCATCATGCCTCATAATAGGACACTTCCTCTGATGAAGCTTCGAGCGGACACCTGACTTCAGCCTTGTGACTGTCTTCAAGACACTGTGGCAAACACACGGCACAGTACTGCAACAAATATCTAACAAGCCATTTGTGCCAACTGGATGCAGGTCTGAATCACTGCTTCAGTGTTAAACGAGGGACTCGTGTTGTTTAAGGTCAGAGAAAATGACCTGCTGACAATACCTGTCGCACCAGTCTCACATTTACGTTATAGGTGTTAATTAAATGTAAGACTTTTATTCCTTCTAGGCCATTTTAAGGCAACAGAATCCAATACTTTGTGAGACTTTTCAAGACCCCCTTTTCCAGCATCAACAGGCACGCTGCAGGAATCGCTTTTACTGCGCTCTCACATGAGCTGATATTTTCTTTCACAGCCTGATTCATCTCAGAAACAAGCAGAGGAAATACATGAAATCACCACGTGTGTTCCGACAGTGGGAAGCGACCAGAAATGCACCGTGCATGTGAAATTGTTCATCAGTTGTAGGAAATGGTGTACGAAAAGGAAAGGCTGTGAGAAAAAATGTTTACTCCTTCGGTCAATGAGCTCGCACACATGGCAGCAATCAGAGCTGCAGGCAGGAGACAGTGGAGTCACAGTCATTCTTTTTTTTAATTCTCAGTTTAATGTGGGTTATGTGCATGCTTCTCGTATGACAGAGGTATCACAGTACTTACCAGCTAGTTAGAAAACCAAAACACTTCTGTATTTCTGGTAAGCATGGTCACTACCTCAGGAAATAAAGTCTGTATTCTGTCCTTCGCTGGCTACCTCTGATCACTTTGATACAGAATCATTTGTTGCTCTCCATCCTCTTGGAAGTTTCACAGCTCATAAAATTCAGCATGGATGCAGTGTGAGTGCTCAGGGGAAGAAGGAGCTCATGCTAGCAGTCTTGGCTGCAGATGAAATGAACATCCAGACAGTCAGATGTGATTATCTGGCTGCTGATTTGTTGACAGCTCTGAAGAGCCTTGAAAGTCAATGCTTTTCCCTGCCTTTTGCCCAGCTGTAAGTACTAAGGTTTGGGATAACTGCCAAAGAAATTGTGGAATCACTGGGAGGTCAATTAATCTACTAATGAAGTGCAGTTTTTCATCTGTCTTATAGTGTGTTTCTTTATGCTCTATTACAAAATGGTCAATGTGTTTCTTAATTTAGCCGTTTCATTTAATTACAGCCTTTTTCCAAAATGCTATGTGTGTGTGTTTTATTCAATGGCAAGTTTTCAGTTTTCACAAGCTGCAGTGTGCTGCAGGTACTGTCAGGGGCTGTCCATTGAGACGGGTCAAGCACATGTGACGTCACATCAAAACAAGGACAACTGTAACAAACTCAACAACCGCAACTGCTGTTTTACAACTGAATCAATATCGACCAGGACAACCAACACTTACAAAGAAAGAACAATAACAGCACAGCTGCAACAACGTTTGATAATTGATACTCAGTTTGAGTCACTTTTGAAGACAAAATTCTCTGGTTTCAGCTGCTTTACACTCCTCTTTGACAATAAACTCAATAACTTTGAGTATTGGACTGTTAATTGGACAAAACAAGAGCTTCAAACACGTCACCTTGGGGAAATCGGAATGGCCAGTTTTCATAACTTTCTAATATTCTATTGAACAAATGGCTAATCAATTTATTGAGATAACAGCTGACGGATGAATCAAAAAGAAAATAATCAGGAGTTGCAGCTCAACAATGAAGAGTACCAGACGTACAAGCCTCATTTGTACTCACTTTATTTGCAATGTCGGGGTCCTCAAAACTTCTGATGGTAAAATTCATGAACTTGTGTGATTTTTTTTTTTGCCTCTTTCAGAGTTGAGATGATCCAACACTTGTGTCTGTAAGACTTTCTGGAGTGCAAGAAATTTGCTTTGTCATCTGCTGGGCATTAATAGTTAAAAGGCAGAGCATTAGACCATAATAGTGATGGACTGCAGTGAAGCTATCTTGGGCTCTTACAGGTTACTGGAACTACCTGCCTGTCTGCACACCATCTCCATATCACTACTAACAAAAACCACTACCACAGCCGAGAGGAGGAACATGACATTTGTGATCTTGATGTAGGGATCTTCCTCTTGGTCAGTCACCTGAAATGCAGGCTAGTTAGAGCTAAACAGACAAGGAGCCTGGTTTACTGGTCCTGCTGTGGCTGCTCTGCGTCTGTTTGACTGGTCAAAGGTGCTCACCTGTGGAAAATCTAAATAAAACTGCACATGGACGCAGGAGTGTTGGATTTGCGACGCCCTCTGAAACCAGTGAGACTCACAGAAATAGAAAGTTGGTTAGCGGCTTTGTTACTGTTGTTAATGTTGGTATCAGAATGTTTCACCACAAAATATAGTAAACCGGTGTAGCAGCACATCTCTGATAGCTAGTCGTGATGTTGTGTTTTTTAGATTGTGCGCATTTGAAGCGTCCTCGCGTGAAAAATACAGCAGAACTACAAGGAAGATCCCAAAGATTTACAAGTTCTTCAAGTTTCTGTTGTCAAGCAGCGTTTTCTCATATTACACATAGTAACACTACATTGTGTGCAATGTTTAAACCAGAGTCAAATTCCTTGTAAATCCACACATACTTGGTAGTTTTTACCTAATTTGAAAGTCATTACTCAATGAAATTCACAATGTCATGGAAAGCCCTGTTTCCAAAAGCCAAGCAGCATCTGACCACAGTTGGGAGGAGGCTTGTGAAGCCATGCTGGATGATGTGTGTCACCCACTCACATCGAGTGGAAATGTGGGTTTAAAGTGTGTCACTGTGTCAGTCTAAAGGGAGCTTCAAATGCACCTCTATGTTAGCATAAAAAGGAGGCCGCAAGCAGCACAAGAAAACAGAAAAGCGGCGATAAAGGTACCTCCAGCAGAAACCTAAGAGAAAAAGAGGAGTGAGGACAAAAGGCAGAGTGACTTCAATGGCTGTCACCTCCTACAAACAACACACAGCTGGTCTGTTGGTTTATGGGACAGCTTCTTCAGGGTGCCATAAATCTTACCACCGCTCCTCTTTTAGGGCTTTTGTCCTGCTTCACTCAAAGCCACCAAAGCTGCCCTCTTCAAAGAAAATAAATAGTCTTTAGTCAGAGTCTCTGGCATCAATCTGGCGTCATCCCTTAACTCTTGGCACAGTTAGGACAGCCAAAAAGAAATGCCAGCAAACAAGACCAGACTGACCAAGACTATTTGGTTTGCTTGTGTGATCCAGCAGGGGCTGTCCAAACAAAACTATTTTAATGTGAATTAAGAAGCCTTTCAGTTTGACACTGTGGATTCATTCAAACAAAGCCAACTCATTTACACTGACACTGCTGTGGTTTGCAGCACAAATTACAGATATTAAATGCGCATTAATTCACCGTCAATCAAACTTTTAACATTGGCAATAATATTACATGAGTCATCCTTGTAACATCACATACCTTAATATTTGAGCAAAAAGCCATCTACACTTCTACACTCAGCCTGTGACCATATCCAGTGTGCTAAAAACCAGGCTCTCATGCTGACACGCCAGCCTACTTCCCTTCATGTCATTACCTACTCCACATTTCCTCCTCTCTGCTGTTTCTGGCCCAGTGCTCAGTGGAAAAGACTGAGATCAAACAAGTGGTCACATGAGAAATGAGAGCGGCGCGCTGTGTCGGCCACCGGGGTTGCTAGCCTGGGGAGAGTCAAACACCTGGCATTTGTCACCCTGCATCCCCTTTACAACCAACTCGACCCCCAGTCCCTCTATGGGAGAACTGAAAGGCATTTACATACAGTGCAGACAAAAACACAGATTCTGCTAGTGCTAAGTAGCACTCCTCTGGCTAAACAAGCTATCCTGACACAGAACCATACATAAAGACCCACGCTTTACACAAACATTTGAGAATAGAAATGAAAACACCATCACATAAAATGAAACTGCTCAAAGCAGGGGGATTCAGACCTTTCTTCCACAAACGCTCACCCTTTTTCTTCTTTCAAAAGCTGAAAGGATTAAAGGGGAACTCCATGCTATTCACTGCCGCGTCCCCCCTTTCTCCTCAGGTGTTGTAAACCCATAAATCTTTCTTGTCTTCCATTTCGCTTGAAAACAGCCCTTCTTTATGGGGAGGTTCTCCACCAAATGTGTGCAGACCAGGCAACCCAGTCAAATGCCTATACATGAAAGGAGCCACTGTAGACCATTTTTCTAATCCTGCTCTTGAGGTGGAGCTGCAGAGGAACACTTTATAAGTTTGTAGGTGAGCACATTCTAGATCTGTATTCAATTATTTCTAATAAGAATATATTTTAAGTGGACAAAAATCATTTGCTGTCAACAAGGCAACAAAACTGTACTTCAGTTTTGGCCACTTCCTGTCAGGCCACCCAGACGAACGCAACTGAACTCCCACAAGGTTTACTGGTGCACACCCCTTCTCTCCCATTCTACCATCCAACCCCCTGGAGTCCACCAGACCACCATTAAAGAATACTCTCTCGCTGCTGGTTCTTTGATTTTATAGCCCTTCCACACAGAGGAAGGACTGACCACCAACAGATCTTCCCCCTTAAAGCCTTGGAAGAATTGGATACCTTTCCACAACCCCTCCCTGCACCACTTTTTCCAGTTAAGTGGTCTGAAAGCTCAAATCAGAGTTGAACGTGCTGGACTTGTACAAGCACCAGTCAGCTGCTTCTAAAACCTCCATCATGATAAAAGGAACATGGTTCTCCTTGCTGTAAGGGTATACATATATTAAATATGACGCTTGACTTTTGTAAAGGGCAGTTATATATTGACATATACTTATTTGTAGACACACACGCACACAGTGCTGTAAAAATATACTGCACATCCAGTTTATCAGTTGGATTCTGTAGAGCAGCAGTGTAACATAAAATAATCTACAAATTTAAGGCTGCATGTTTATACAAGAGAGATGAAAAGTACTGATTTATACCTTTAATAAAAATTGTCTTTTGTTTTCCTTTTTTTTAATAAATCTGACATAGGTTAAATTAGCTTAATTTAGTATCAGGACAGTCATGTTATCCTGAAATAGTAAATCTTGCAATCTTGAAATGAGTAAAATATTGTAAAATAACTTCATACCTGTGAAATGCTATTCCCTGTTGCTTGGTTTTGGTATTTCTTGCGTTAGAACATCCAAAAGCAGCACAAAATGAAATAATATTGTATGTTTGTTGGCATAAATTCACTGAGATCTGTTCTGCTCATTTGAAGTGTAATGTGGATGTTTAGTGCAGCAATTAACCTTTATGGTCAAATAAAGAAAATATTTGTCTGAAAACATTTCTTGTTAAAGTTTGTATGGTGCCCTGTATGCAGCATTAATGTCCTCTGCCAGTCACATGACTGTTAAAGAGATGAACTCTTTGGTAGATTTGGTAACAGACATTTTAGACTCCTGCTACAAAACTTTTATCCTCTGCAGCTCCAGTGCTATGTGCAAGAATTGTTAACATACAACCATGACTCTTGGTTTTGATAAAATTTAAAAGTCCAAAAAGATACTACTACTTACATCTGATTTGGTAGACTGGTCCTCCATATCAGAGTCATTTGGGTCCACCAGCTCCTGGAATGGTGGAAGTGTTGACACCTTCCTGCGCTCTGCCTCATCACCTTCCTGTCGCAATTTACTTGTTCGCATCTGTGATTTATCCTTCAAGAGTTTCTTATCCAAATGGTGAGCGTCTAAGCTTGACGTCTGCTTCCCTGATGCATCCCCAAATCCCTTTTTACGTTTTTTGGTCAGCTGTTCGTCACCTTCGGGGATGGACAGACGCTTGTTTGGCCCTGACACATGGTTCATTCCATCAGTCCGATGCTCCTTGGACAAAGACTTGGGTTCCTTGAAGCCCATCTTAGGATTGATATCTCTAAGTGGCTGGTTCTCTTTGGGTTTCCTGGAAGGTTCTTTGGAGGCTTTGCTGAGTTCCCAGCCAGAGTCTCTGAAGGCACTTTTGGGCTCTTTCAAGTCTTTTGGAGGCTTGTCTTTATGGTCCTTGGAGGGTTTGTGGAGTTTGGAGAAGCTGCTGTTGGTGCTGGTGGTTGTGGCGGTGGTAAGAAGGGTGGTACAGCTTCCTTTGGAACCATCCTGTGGATTAAAGCCAACATATGAGAAAGATCATACATTGTATGAACACATCCTGCAGAACACAAGACAATACGCAAAACATTCATTTTTTTGGTTGCTAGTTGTCTAAATCATGATGTACACCAGTATGATGGCAAGTTAAGTCCTGTGCGAAAAAACAAGAAATTCCGTCCAACATTCAGGGTGTTAGAATAGAATTACACAGAATCATCTAAGATACAAAAGAAAAAACTTCAGCTCTCAGGATTATGCAGCAGGGTAGAGGGAAATCCCACTTTAGGTCAGTGGGCAAACATAATAGGGCAAAGGCAAAACTGGCCACTGAGAAATCCTGCTGTCTGAGGATGGGCCTGGACCTGTGCTGCTGTGGTAACAACTGAAAGCAAATACATCTGATAATAACTCAATTATCCAAAATATGATTTTCTTTAAATCTCGTCTTTTCCAAGCAGTGTTCAAACCCCTTCTTTGCAGTAGGAAAAATGGCTACTGTGATTATCTTGTCTTCTGTCTGTTTGTATTGAGTGGACTTTGGATGGTGCTTTAGACAACATGAAGAACTTCTACAATGCATAGTGCCGGACAACAAAGTGAGCAAAAACCAGGCACCGAGGTCAAATGAAGATTAATCCTCTGCTTTTTACACAAGAGAAAACATGCATGCCACCCTGCAGTTTGGCATTACCATCTGTGAAAAGAGGTCTATTCTTAAAAGAAAATCAAAAGGATCTTCTTAGTCCACATCTATGGGCTTAAAGAGCAAACTCAGGACCTCTTTTGAACAGTGCTGTTCAGTGGGGTGAAGGGGCCTTTTCAACAGCCACACATGCACAACTTTAAAAGTGGAGCGAAGAGCAATGTGGAGAAAGGAGGAAATGCATTCCTTCTAACGACGGGGGCCATTTGTCCCTGGGTCTCACCTCCAGCCCCCTTGTCAATATTTCATCAATGCAGTAAACCCATTAAAGCAGTCTAGACGACAGGGTGTGTTACAACTCTGCCCAATCACCACTAAAACCTTTCATTTTGTCTATCTGCTGGTGACCCTGGGACCTCAGGATGTAAAGCTGCTGGCTCATTCCAAACTCCAGCATGCAGTGAACCCATTTCCCTCCCAGGGCAGCCCAACATAAAAACTGGTTTAGTGCTCTGGAGGGGACACACAGTGCCTCTACTGCCATCAACATTGAAGAGATCACTAAAGTGGCACTTTTTAACAAACCTTTCAGCACCGTGACATTGGGAGGTTAGCAGGTGACCCAAGCTGATATAAATCACTGAAGGGCCTATAATAATACTACTGTTGGAGTGGAACTGAAAGCACATTATAATTACAACCAGATACGGAATACATTTTTACCTTATTCTAAGGGTTTCAGCAGAGTCCACCAAGTTACATCTAAGACTTTTTAAGAGCTTTTTAATCCCACACTGAACACCGTTTACCACCTGTTTCACAATCATACCAACAAAAGCATGAAAGCGTAATGGAAAACCTGTGCAGGTGCAGGCCTAAAAATGATTATTACATGATAACTCCTGATGATACATTTAATACAATTAATGCCTATAGCAGGCAAGTGAAAATATTCAAGACTTTATCAACTGAATGTAAATTAAATCTAGGACTTTTTAATACCTTCTAAGGCCTTTTATGAGGAAACAAATTATTTTTAAGACCTGCATACATTATATCAATTCACACTTTCATTGTATTTCATACAATAGCTCTCTCCATCTATACATTTTTTACTATATAAATACCTTACAGGGTGTACCATACACACAGAATATCCTAATATTAGCACTATAATCCTTGTTGCTCTGATTTTAGGATTCAATGTGTTTTCTAAATCCAAGGAGTTTGTGGACATTGGTATGGATGGTGGGATAGCCCAGGGCAGGGGGCCAGAAAATGTCCCTTCTTTTCAAATCCAAGTGTCGACAGGTACGCTGCTGTAAGATTTCACTCAATAAAGGCTCATCTTATTTTCAACACCACAATTTTTATATTAAACACTGTATATCAGATGCTGTAGTATCATAATAGGACTTAAATAATGGGGTAAAATGTAAGTATTTAGGGCTTCCCAGGATGTGTGTGTGTGTGTGTGTGTGTGTGTGTGTGTGACCTCCTGCTCCACAAGTAATTCATCACACACTGTGTTTAGACTGGAAACTGTTTCCATGTGAAATGGGCCTCTCTAACCTGGCTCTTAAATGACACTATTTAAAAGGGACTAAAAATAACACATAATGGAAACAACATGAGAGCTTATTGGCATACATGATTTAGTGCTGCACAGCATAATGTCTCAAATCACACGTGTAGCTGCTCGGACCATCATTCGGAACTTTTCCCCATCTTCCTTTTCAATTCTCTTCACTGACGCTGCACAACATTATTGTCTGAAACTTCTGTGCATAGCAAGCTTTTAAGGACATTCGAGCAAAATGTGGGCTTCAAGCCCTCAGGTTGTCGAAGATTCACAGCACGTCTGAGTCAGTGGAGCAAGTGCTTACGGCCGAGCGGCAGCCAAGATATAGTTTGCTCGAGCCAAAGTGGGATGTCTTTGAAATCCCTGAGTTTAAATATATTGGACGTCTTTGAACCTGCCAAATATGTGGGGGATTAGGGACTGGAGACTTTGAAGGGGTAAAAAGTTTCAGAGCTGGGTGGGGCTGAGAGCAGAGGCAGAGGAGAAGGTTGTTTCGCTCCAGGCTGTGTCTGGAAACAACACTGACCTTTGACCCATGGAAGCTTTTGCTCTTCTTCGGGTCAGGGAAGGTGGACGTCAGCGAGCTGTTGGGAAGTGTAGGCAGCTTCAGGTGCTGGCCGAACAGGGAGGAGGAGCCCTCCTGCATTACCATCACCTGCCAGAGGAACAGCAACAGACCGAAATAATCAGAGGCGTCAAGAATTTGCTTTGGGTTGAGTTAAAAAGTAGGGATGGGTATCAAAGTTAAATCCCTTTCAGTACAGTTGGTATGGATTGAGCAAACAAGATATAACAAGTTAATTGCTGAACTCTAGAGGTGTTGGTAAGTATTGACACCTCACTCTTGTCACACGAATGAAAACCAATGCGATCAATCTAGAATTGTTTGGAAAGCAAAGCGATTGTTGATTTCATCAAGTGGTCCAGTAAGAGTAATCCATTATTAGACTCAAGGATGACTTAATAGTAATGCATTAGTGCAGTGCCATCTTCAATGCCAAGAGCCTCAAATGCCAATCATTCTAACATGTAAAGCTGCCTGGTTTTCCTGGAACGTCTTGCAGACGTTACAGGGCTAGAAAGATAGCCTGAATATGCAAGTAAAGACAACACAGCTGCCTCAGTGAGACTGTATTGGAGTGCTGAGGAACACAATGGTAAATCTCCCAGCCAGGAGTGCTGCTATCAGTACACCAAAAGCTATTTGAAACCACTTTATAGAGGTGTCCAAATCTTCAGTCATCTTTAGAGAAGCTTTTTTTCATCCATGACCAAAGCATGCTGGAAATCTTACTTTTGAGTCTTCTGCACTTCGTTTGTGGGGATCCCGTTGCTGTTTAAGAGGGGGGCGACAAAAGAGAGAGATAATTATCATATACAGCTTAAATCCTATAAAATACAAATAACTTAAGATTAGCCAAGTTGTTGTTAGCATTATTTATCAACGTCCATATCTGTAGAACACAGAGTGATGAAGTAACCTGGACCTGAATGAACAGAGTAACGACACTGAAGACCCTTCAGACTCTCGTCCTGACAAAAGAGAATGTAAGCTTCGACGTGATCTGTGTCAGCACTTGAGTCCTTTCTGAGGCTAAGGTGGGAGTGCGGGGCAA
Source organism: Chaetodon trifasciatus (assembly GCA_037975065.1). Classification (NCBI taxonomy): domain Eukaryota; kingdom Metazoa; phylum Chordata; class Actinopteri; order Chaetodontiformes; family Chaetodontidae; genus Chaetodon; species Chaetodon trifasciatus. The sequence goes on from JBBMOE010000074.1 coordinate 1,801,495, forward strand.
AGTAAATACAGAGCACTTAGCTCCAGCCATAAAACCTCCAGACTACAGGGGTCCTCTGGCTGTGTGCCAACAGACTGACTGCACCCAGCGCTGAAGAAGCAGCTAGCGTGTCCCAACTGATCCTAAGGCTCAATATCAGGGCAGATTTGTGCATATTTCAAGAATCTTTTGGACTAAAATAAAGCAGATAACTGAACTCTGCCGTATTTTGTTGACATCAGCCTAGTAATGCTACAGCGTGGCTCTCCTTAATGACAGCTGGCCTCTGCACTGCAAGCATTTAGCTTCAAATGCGAGTCAAAATTAGAGAATGTGAAACATTATTTGGTTGCACTGGTTATTGACTCAGCTAGCTCCGACTATAATGAAGCTGTTATCGCTCCTCTCTTATTAGCAAAAAGCAATTAACACAACAGTCAGCAAGCAGCTTCTCATTTTTAGCTGGCACAGGCCGTCGCTCTCACCATTTAAAATGACAAACAATGCTGGGGGCAGCTTGTGAGTAACTTGATGACAGGCCAAACTTCAGCTTGTCTGTTGTCGGCTTTTTGTGCTCTCTGCAAGCCGGTGCACTCATCCAAAGATTGTTTATGAGGTAATAGAGGCACCACTGTACACCAGTGAGTGGACTGAGTGTTTCTGTAATTGCGACTTCTCTCTACTGCAGCTCATTGCATCATGTCCGTTTCAGGAGTCAGACTCTCCATATTAAACGTTTATCTCCATCATATCAATAATTTAAGCTTATCAACTCCATAGCTTTGAGGCAAGACTTGAAAAGTGAGGTGGGCCAAACATCAGATTGGACTGTATTGGACCAGTTTCAGGGCAAAGACTAGATCAGCTGATCTAAGTGCTGGCTACATTTAAAGTCATTCGCTCTGCACTGTATAGGTTTCATCATATCCCGTACACGTCAGAATAATACTTGAATACAATGATAAAATCAAAGAAAAGCTCAGACAATACCGGTCAAACAATAAAGCAGCCTCTTCGGAGCAGTGTTAATTTTAATTTTGGCGGCTATTTTAGATTTAATCTTAGTCTTTAGATGAAAATGCTTATTCATTTTAGTCACATTTCAGTCATTGTTTTCCTTCGTAGTTTTAGTCTAGTTTTAGTTGACAAAAAGTCCTTATATTTTAGTCAACTTTTAGTCATTACTTTTTGTCAAAATGTTCTCTTTTTAAACTAATTAAATTAGGCTAATACAGGTATCGAAAATTGGAATGAAGGTGACAAGTTGTAGGCCTATCAAGTGTTGAAATTCGTAAAGCAACATGTCACTCATACCACTTTTACCTGTAATATACGGACTCCTTACCTTAGTTGGATATCTCTAGACTAGACTCTTCCATCTATGAGATGCTGCTGTGCTGTCCTTTCTGATCTACTAAGGTATTAAGTGCATTACACATGGTGACATGGAGTAAAGACCATTCCACTAAGTCAACAAACAAACATCTGCTGAGTTACAACTAAAGTGCGTCCATATATCTAATCTTTGTTTCCGACCAAACCCTTTTCGAGCTGAACTTTCCATCATGTGGCTGTCTTCATTAACTTTCCCTCGCTCTGAAAGTGGGACATCAGCAGCACCGCTGCGCACAACTCTCAACCAATTCAACCAATGACAGGGATGCATTTTGACAGGCAGACTAGATGTACAATTGGGGGAAAATATCATGCATTTCAATGTCCAATTGCACACCACTAACATTTCAGTCCTGTCTCAGTCTCGTCAACAAAAAGGAAACATACATTTCGTCATAGTTTTTATCATCAAAGATCTATTTTTAGCTTGTCAACGTCCCGTCTTAGTCATGTAAAAAACGTCATTGACGAACATTTATCGTCATATATTTCGTTAAGGAAATTAACACTGCTTCGGAGAACAGATAACAGGAGCGGTTTGGTTAAACCTAATGTACTGTAACAGAATGATTTGGTGCTCACAGTCACAGTCGTCCTGTGAATAACAGCTGTGGTGCCTCAGAGTTAAACAAAGAGCAGTTTCTCAGGGCTGGAAATGTTAAGAAAAAAAAGTGATTGTGCCATTAAATAAAATCTGGCATCATTTGTCAGATTTTACTCCTGGAATATTGAACTCCAAAATTAGCCTTGATTAGTCTCATGTTTCATCTGTAAGACACACACGTTAATGCCTTTGTTCACTCTCTGTGATGCGAAAACATCAGATTTCCACACAGAGAAATAATAAGTGTGCGTTCTGCTCATTGTTCAGCTCTAAAATCTTCTCTCCAGCCAGGCTTCTGACAGCTCTGTGAGCCAAACACTCAGTCACAGTGGATGGCAGTAGAGGAGTTTGCACCAGCATCTGGTTCTAAACTAGTTTAGCAGACTTCACTCACATTCAGCGCTGGAGCTGAGAGTGTTGGAGCAGTGAACAGAAACAAGCCATGCTGCTCCCTGTTTCTATCGCGCCTCTCTACTTCCATCAGTTTGCTTTGCTGTCATTTAATGACTTGGTTTGTCAAGTTTACATCCTTCCATTCTGTTGCTCCTGCATTGCTCTGCGTGCAATGATGCAGCTACAAAAAGTGATTTGACTGATAAAATGCAAGTTGACTTCTCAACTAATGACTCGAATCATCGACTTTCAAATTGCAGATTGATGTTGTAGGAGTATGTGTGAGTGCGTACAAGAGTATTTCTGGAAAACAACAATCTCCATCGACTTTCCCTGGAAAAATAGAGAAAACGTTTTTGCCGTTACGTAGCAGCAGCAGCAGCAGCAGAAGTTTCTGTATCACATTAAGAGATGTCACTCAATCCCTCACACTCCTACCCCTCCGGCTTTCAGTAGCTTCCTACGAAACTCCTCTGTTGGATTGTTGAAGGTGAGCTTCTCACAGCGGAGATGATTGACAGGCGGGTGGCCCTCCAGGTGGAGGAACAGGTCGTAATCAAAGCGAACTTTCTTCGGTTCTTCCTGAGGAAAAGTGGTGATCCACCCATAGAGAGAAAAGAGGCGAACAGTCACAGTCAGTCTATCAGAACTTACCCAGCATCATGTTCACTTTGCTGGTGATTAACACTTAAATGCACCTTGTTTTTGAAGTAAACTTCAATGGGCAAGATGAAGCCAGCGTATCCAGACTCCTCCACTTTGTACGGTGGATCCTTGCACACTGAAATAAAAAATAAATGTAATATTAAAGAGAGGCCATCGACCTTCAACACAAGGTGACTAGCAAAGCAGAAAGACTGGTTTAAATTCATCAAGTTCTATGAAATACAAAGCAGCTGCCCTCATCCAATCGCTTTTGAGTGCACAGCAGCAGCCTGTGTGTGTGGTGGCCGTTGCTGGGGGACAGGCACTCTGCTGAACACCAATAGTCCAAACTATTATTATATCTATCACATTCTCTCACCATTCTGGGCACAAAAATCAGGTGAAGTAGCGTATGAAATCAACGGTGACTGTGGCGATGGCTTTTGAAAGTCTTTCAGCGTGTCACTGAACGCACTGAGCCACTAAACCTGCAGCTCCATTCTCATGAGATCTCATTAACTCCCATTTTCATTACCTGCGCTGAGAGCAATACCAAAAAAAAAGTGGCTTAAATTAGAAGCAGGGCCTTTAAAGCTCGTGAATCCACCCAGCTCATGACAAGGTGAAGGCTCCTCATCCCCACGGGCCTTTAAAGACAAACACAATCAGGTGCTCAGGTGTTCTTCCCTGGAGGAGTGTGTTTGTCAGCCTCACTCCCAGCGGACTCCATAGAAGAAGTACCAATTAAGTCCATGTATGTGGAGACCGGAGTGTGTTTACTGAGAGCACACATAAAGGCTGGTCTTAGCTTTGGTTCATGTGTAGATCATGTCACTCTGACTCAAAGCATGGATGGAAAACTGGCTCCATCCATTACATCCTATAGTGTATCAAACATAAGCTACCTTGTTCGGATCCTCATTAGTTGCTTCCCTGGAGATCAGATAAGAATTTCATATGCAGTGATAATAGAAATAAGCATCATGTAAAACAACTCATTCCAATTCGGGCTGCAACAAATGGCTATTTCCATTATCAATTAACCTGATGATTATTTTCCATATCCGTTGATTGACTGTGTGATTGATAAGATAGTTGACTGTTTAGTTTATCCGCAGATTAAATGATTAATCGACTCATCTTTTTAGCTTTAATGGAAATACACAACTACTGTTGATCAAGAAAATTAAATTTTGCCCTTGAAAACAGCAGTTTGACAAAAATTCCTATTTGTTTCCTCATTAAATCAAAATCAATCAATTTGCTCCAAGTAAATGCTAGTAAATGGAGGTGTTGTTTGTCAAACTATGACAACCACCACCACTACTACTACTGATAATAACAATCGGTTTTATTTTATGTGACTTTCATTGTTATCAAGGTTATCTTACATCATAAAAGATCAGTAAGAAAATAATACAATAAACAACAAAGCATCAGAAATTACACACCTAGGTAGTTAATAGTAAGACATGCAGTAAGCACAGGGACAAAGCTCAACAAATGAGTTAGAAAACAATACTGTAGTGAAAAATAGGAAAAACTGAGAGGAGAGCGTTATGTGCCACGTTTTAGGCAGAAACTGGATTGGAATTGTTTACAGAGATTATTGTTGTCAAGGCAGAACTGAACTTCAGATGGTTGGTAGTCGTTAAGGCTCTAAACCAGGTTTTTTCAGTGTTAAGGCAACTTTCAGTGGAAGGAGGACTGTATCAGCGGACAGAGAGGAGTTGATAATGGAGGCATGCTCTAACTCGGGTTGTGGGGATTGGATCCAGGTGACATAGGGAGGTGTAGGACTGAGAAATGAGCTCAAAAATGGGATTTTCTGTTGGAGGACTGAAGTCACATAGGAGAGTGGATGGTGGCAGCTTCATGACACTTGTTCATGGTAAGTTGGTCTGTGTGATGTTAGTAGAGCCGGGTGCTTATGAAGAGCTGAAAAACTTCCTGTTCATTTTGACTTGAGGTGGTCTGAAGTAACCTTGTCACTGTGGATAAGAGGAATTTCCCTTCACCTGTATTAATGATGTTTGTACAACAAGAGGTTTTAGCTAAGATGGCATTTCTGTAGTGGAGTACATGATCACAATACATTTGTTTATGGACAGCAAGTCCAGTCTTGGTGGAGAGACTCTCTGGGTTGACCTAAAGTTTTGAACTGATGTAGTTCAGGTGTGTACCAGGGAACAGAAGGGACTGTCATTATAGTCCATTTGATCCAGTAGTAAGAGGGTGGGAGCAGGAAGGGGGTTTGAGGGAATTAAATGGATGCGATCTTCTGGGCACTGCAGTATGATATGGTGGGATACATCCTTGACCTACTGAGCGGTAGGTTAGTGCTGAAAATACAGCGTTATGGTCTGGGATGGCTAGTTTAGCATAGGTGATGCTTTTTGGTGTGATGCCAGAACAGAAAATCATTCTCTGGCGTCCACGTGTCCGTGAGACGTTAACAGTCCAGGTTGTGATCTGTGATGAAGTCAGTGACCACAGGGGTTTTGCTGGCGAGAGATCGGATGTTGTACAGGGCAAACTTACGACAGGCTGCATCCATATTTTCAGCTGATTTGGCTTGCAGAGTCAGTACTCTGTGGTCGACATGCTGTGTGCTGCGTTTAGAGGAGGATCATGGTCTATAAGGAGAAAGTTCCATTGAGAGGGTGAATGACAGATGGGGTTGCTGGGGGGAGCTAGCAGGGGGAACAGTACTCTGAGGAGCCAATATAGGCTGAGATGGAGGCTTCAGGGAGATAATGTGGGATGTAAACAGTGAGTCAAGTGGAGACGACTGCACGGCGTGCTGCAAGTTAGCTGCTAGCACGCAGATGCCCACCCCGTCAGTCTTCAAAAGTGAGGAATGATCCCAAAATAAACTGAAATTGCCAATAAAAGCTATATTGTGAGCTCTGCAGGGGGACTGGAGCCAAGTGTCAAATACATTTCATGGCTGCCATCTTGACATTGTCATTACAATTATTCTCATTTATTATTATTGTAATTTTTGTAATCACTATAGCTATATCAGCAATGACTATTACATAATATTGCAAAGAAACAATACTGAGGCATATTATGATAATATTGAATCATAACACTAAAACATTATTATCAATATAAAATTGCGAACATTAAGAAATGTACCACAGACTGTGTGAATGAATGTTTCATATCTCAGGTGAAGCGGAACCCTGCGAGGGTCCAGACTGGATACCACGTCTCATTGGTGCCAAAACAATAAAAGACGTTATTTTTTCAACATGTTATTTTGCTGAATAGGAACATGTTTTTTAAACAAAATGAGCCCAAATTCTCAAATGACTCAGTGTTAGAGTTTGTAATAACATCATTAAAAGAAGTTAATAACAGTATTAAACAAACACATTTAAAAATCAGCATATAGCTAGCTGCTCATGATATAATGTAAACAGACTAAGACTCTGACTGAGCATTTGGTGTCATATATCAGTTCTTGACGGGAGCTCAAGAACTATTTGGTCTCTCAGCCAATCCTAAAGTGGACACATCAGACGTCTGGAAAAACGTAATCGCTTTTTTGCGTGCAACTGACAGCTTGGCTTTCAGCAATGCAGGAGACCTTGGAAATACCTTGAGTCATCCTCTGACTGACCAAGCTCTGGCACCAACCAAATCATCCCTTTACTCTCCTGTTTCTTTTTGGGAGCCCTGCCCCTTCAGGGAGCAGCAGTGATTGATGGCTCAGCTGACTACGCCGAGGTCGACCTCACCACTGGGGCCGAGCCAGCCAAAACCCAATACCGCTGAGCAAATATTATGGGTTAGAGTTAATTGTGCATGTGGGTCAGGTTCAATTACATCCAACTAAAAGAGCCCATTCACCAGCACACCTTTACATGAACCGAGGCGGAGAAGGAGATGGCCTGAACCGCATCAGAATGGAAAGAAAAATTCACACTCAAGCACATCAACTCCGGACATGTGTTAGTATATTTTTCTTATTTGCATGAATAACTGGTTAGACGTGAGGTCATGTGGAGACATTTTCAGTGCAGCTAGAGTTAACGTACAATTAGACCACTGATATTTATAACAGTTACAAAGTTGGTATAAAATGGTATATTGGTAGATATTCCCTTAAAACCAAAATGTACCACAATTACCTCGAACATATGTTCAGCAAATCTGTGCTGCCATTTCTGGTACCTTACTGGTTATTTTCCAATAAACTTTTTTTTTTTCTTTGTACAAATTTGCGGTGTTTCAGCCTCAAAATGTAAGAACTTGACGGTTGTCATTGTCATATACAGTATGATAGTACGCTGAATATCTTTGATTTATGGTCACAAATACGAATATCAATATGCAACTTTGAGCAATGGGAAATTCTATGGGTATTAACCACCATTTTATAGGAAAAACAATGAAAGATTAGAAAATAATTGTCAGTTTAAGTGCTAAACTAACAGTTGCACCACGGAAAAACAACACTTTTAATTAATAAATAATTATATTTTAGTCACATTTCTGTATGCAATACACAAATTATAGTCAATATAAACTTATTAGCATTCTTCGAGAAATAAAACTAAATAAATGTGTACGATATCATGTCAGTACTGCAGTATTTTGCAGTAGAAATACAGATGCCCTCTGCTGATATCATTCTCAAATAAGAACAGAGCTGAAAGGATTAGTCGATCTATCGACTGACAGAAAATGGATTGGCAACTAATTTTTTCATCGATTAATCATTTTAGTGACTTTTGAAGCAAACCATAGCTTCACCAATGTGAGGGTTCACTGCTCTTCTATTTTGTGTCATTGTAAACTCAAAATATCTGAAGACGCTGCCTTGAACGCAGAAATCGTGTAGAACATTTTTCACCATTTTCTGATATTTCATAAACCAAAGGATTGTAGACAAAAGCAAATAAAAAAAGCTTGTAGCAGCCCAAAACAATACACAGCCTAAGCAATATATTTAATGAGTTTGGATATGGTTTAAACATTTTTAGACATGAAACTAAATTGATCTTGATGCTAATCAACACTTTCAGTAGACAGTGTCCTGGACAAAGCCTGCTATGTTTATCATGGTTTGATGTCCACATGTGTTTAGCAATAAACACCATCTGTGAATACTAACCAAACTCACTGTCAAGAAACACTCATGGTGTTGTAACTGCAACAAATATAATCTTTCCCTCTCCACAGATTTCAAGTAAAAGGTAAAGCTAAAATAGAAATGTTAAAATTAAAAACCCTGAAGCTACAAACCCAGCTAATATAAAGTCAGTACAGCATCTTGGCTGGGGTTCAGTAGTTCGGGTTGAAAAGGTTAATATTATCTGAAGGAGCGTCTGAGAGGCAGTGATGTACAATGCAACCACTGACCTGTAACAGAAAACTTGCCAGTGGTCACCAAAGCTTTCAAAGAGGGACAGGGCTGTGTCGTTTATTAACATGGCCTTGGTTTAAACCCAGATGCCAATCACAGAACAATGCCAGTCACTATGTATTTGCCCTTTCTACACAGACTGGTTTGTAATGAGGCTGGGCGAGACGACAGTCCTGACCATAAAACAAAAGACAAAACTGAAAATAAGAAATTCTTTAGCGGGGCTTGTGGCTCAAATATGAGCTCCTTCCGCTCGCTAATTAACTGTTAATCCCTCTTCGTCCTAACGGAAGCATTCACCTCAGCATAAAGCTGTGCAAGAAACTGCAGCGTAGACAAAGAAAAAGCATGACTATTTCCATCAAGCATCAAACACTGACAATTCCTCACTCATCTTCTTTAATTAAGACATTTTACAGAGCCTTATCAAAAATGTCTCTGTTTAAATAAACCCATCAATTCTCAAACATCAGCCTGTCAAGTTTATAAGTAGAGTTTTTAGTTTTGCTACTTATATGTCCCACGATATTTGCTGCAGAGGCATTGCCGCACGTATGGACATGATTGAAATCACTGAAAGCAGCCACTCCAATTATAAAAGTTAATAATTAAAAAAACAGTCACACATTGAAACAACACACAATAAAGAAATCACCTGGAAAGCTAGTACTGCTTGACTGAATCTAAAAAGCAATATAGCCCCAGAGACCAGTAAAGGGTGATGAAATGTCTGTGTGTCTGAATTTGAGAAAAATTCAGATGAACTCAGAACCAATCAACATATCAGTGCTAAGACTTAATAGAAATGTGTTTGCTGTAAATGCCCCCCGATGACATAATAGACAACAGTTGATGCAGATTCATTTTGAAAGAGCAACAGCAAATCTTCAGCATTCAGCTGGCCACACCACTGGTGTGACTTCATCACTTAGCTACTCAGTCAGTCACACACAACCACGATTGCAGTGCTGGCCCTGCGGTTGCTGTCCAGACAAAAATAGTAATTAGTGTATAAGGTTGCTGTTTTAAAGTGAAATGAGCCCAGATTAAAATGTGTTCAGTGATCACGCCTTGTGCCAAGATGAGTAAATAACATGGATACTATTGATGTTTCAAAGAGAAGTGTCTGCATGTGCATAGAATAGGGTCAGAAAGCCAGAAAGCCCTGAAGGAGAACTTTTCCCTGGTGTGTGCACTGCATGCCACAGCCTCAGGTGTTTCACAAAATTACAGACTAGTACAGACAAGTATTGTCACAACAGTCAAAACTAGTGTATTATTCCTCCTCTTTGACACAGTTCTGGAAATAACATTTTAGCACACTTTATTTCAACCTCAAATTTCACCCTGCTGAAATTGATGCAGCATCAGGCCCAAATATTTAGCACTACATCACTGAAAAAATATTTTGTAGATTTGGGAGCTTACTTCACTGGGTGCAGTGAGCTCAGTAACATTAGACAGCTGGTCAATCATCCCGCGGATCATTCCATCCAGCCACCAGTTGGCATAACCCACATGTAGGCTGTAAGATTAGCATTAGCTGGCTAACATTTACTGCTGATGATAGCTAGCTAACCTTTACTGCCGACTGACTGTTATCTTGCGCATCAGACTCTAGGGTAGGTGTGTAACTGGGCTGCATATTTTTTACCTGTCCAGCTATGTTTGGGTGGGTTACAGAAGAGGAAACTCTTATTCACTTCATTGTAGAAGCAGCTACTCTCTTTGCACTCTTATTTGCTGGGGGTGGTGCTGGTGATGGCCCAGGATTCAGGTTGCTTTCTTCTGAATCAGTTGGAGCTTTTTTAATGAGGTACTGGTCCAGTGAAGCCAACTTCACTGCAGGTTATGGAATGCTTGTCCTTATAAAACGATGGCTTGATATAAGATTAAGATATTGGCCTGAAATCTTGGGGGTAATTTTTGCCCTTTGATCACAGTTTAGGGACATTCTGGGATTTCTTTGGGCATTTTTGCCCTTTGCTGCTATTACTATCTGACACTGAGCATACCAACAAGTAGGATTTTGTAATATCAGAAGAAGCCAATTGTGGTCCAGTATGGAAATGACACAAGCAGGATGTGAAAACTTGAATCCTCTGGTGCACATACACTGAGAATACACATTTTGCATCCAGCAGTGAAGTGTTGAAAATAAAACAACATTTGCATATTAATGTTTGATTTTTTTTTTCAAGGAGAGAGAAGTGGTAGATGTCATTTCATGAATTTTAAACAAGGTAATTTTGGTGTAAAAGCATGTGAGACTTTTTAGAAAACATGTCTAAAAGGGGTCTTACACTAAACATCTATGACAGTGATTTAGCTGGTTTCTACAAAGTCCAGGAGGAAGTGACCACAGTAGAAACACTAAACTGTCAAAAAGTGACAGGTTTGAATCCCAGGCCTGGTCCTGTCAACCAGAAAGAAATGTGATTAAACAGTCTTGGAAGTAAAAATGTGCCAAGTACTAAATGTTTAGTGGAACAAACAACAATCATATGATAGTACAGTAGTCTAAAACATGGAGTAGTCCTGATACAAGCTGCTCTAACAATGGTGGGTGGTGATTAGCAGCTTAGTAGGGATACCGTCTCTGGTTGACTGAGCACAGTCCCTTAAAAACAACCTCACACTTTTTAGTTTTCTCCATAGTCCTGCAGGAACTCTGACCCAAAGGACCTCACACTAATCAGCTAACAAGACCCTAGAACACAAACGGGATCAAGATTAGTCTGCTAAGATTAAAGGCCAGAATGCAAGAAACGGGTTTGTGTTATACGCCGACTTACTGGTTAAGTGGCCCCACAGGTGGCAAGGGTGGGTCAGTTAAAGGTTGAATGGGGGTCAGGACAATTGCACGCACTCCTCATTTCTCATCATGAACGGTATCTTCACTTGGTTAAGCTGGGGCTGATTTGAAATAACAAACCAGGTTATAGACTCTCCCCATCAGTACCCAAACTAGCTGCACCAGAAGCAGGTAAAGCATGGAAAAAAACGGAGAAGCATACTTATAAAAAAAAAGAAAAAAAAAAAAAGAAACAGATGTTGTATGACAAGAAATTAGACATAAACAACACCATATGCACATCCCAGACTAACACCACAAAGATGTGAAGCCACACCCATCTCAAGGGACCAAACACAGATGGAAAAGAGAACAGGAGGATTGATCATAGGGATGCTCCTGATAGCAAATCCCAGACAAACAACACCCACAGTGGGACAAGGTGCTGCCAACAGGCTCCCAGTCCTCCCTTGACAACCATTATATTACATATCTGACATCTGATGCTGCATCTTCTTTAAATTTAACTACTGCAGTTAGATATTTCATATCTCGACCACCGTCCAGTTGACCAGTCCACACTGGTGGCCAGCATCCATCTGCCCCTGACCTCCAGCAACCCTCACCCACTTCAAGTCCATCTTGTGACCACACTCTTCTTACTCGTTCCATAGATGCAGCAGAGCAGACAGAAACTGCCATACTGATTGGAAGTAGCAGTGGGTAATACGGTGAACTGTCTATATCATGGTATATGTGAATATTGCAATAACGATATAAATGTTGAGACATAATACATTTCCTAGACAATAATCGAAAAATGTCAGTGGATAAACTAAATGAACAGGAATAACTGTTTTTGGCTAATCCAAGAAAACAAAGACTATATAGCCTTGCTGTTTCTGGGTTTTTCAGGGCCAAAAACCATAAACAGCTGTTTGAAAAATGTCAAAATTTATGCTATTGTGAATAGTTAAGTGAGTAGAAGATGAGCCGATCTCAAAAAGGCATAAAACTTAAACTGAAACATCCTCTTCAACACTTCAAGCAAGATTTGTGGAATTTTTGGGGGGTTTTCTTGAGTGAAAAAAAGAGAGGAGCACTAAAAAAATGTTTGGGCAGCCCAAGAGATTTGAGCTTATAACTTTTACCTACTTCTCTGACCTTAATGAGCTTGATAGTGCTGTGCTATCATCAGAAGAGAACCTTTCCTGCGTCCTCACCACCAACTTCAGCATCAGAAGTTTGTAACAGAACTTCTAAACAGGCCTGATGCATTTTGGAAACAAGTCCTGTGGACTGATACAGTGAAAATACTTTTTGGGCATGTGCAAAGTTTGGAAAAAACATCTTTTACTCCCTTAGCTATTCACAATAATTGCAATATAGACCAGGGATACCCACATTTTTGCATGCAGCAGCAGTCAACATGCTGGATCTGAACATTTAACTCATCATGTCTTCAATGAGGAGTTTAACAAGAGCCTTAACAAAGTTACTCAAGAGATGCAAAAAGGGAAAATAAATAAATATAGATTACACATACATATAGGATTGCTTGTCTACTAAAGAATTGTGACTAAGACATGTAGTGACAAGTTGAGCACCGACAAGCAGAAAAAAATGGCCGGTGTGTCACATCATGGAGACATGGACACTGTATGAAACACATCTTAGGGCAGTTTTGTACTGCAATTTCTTGATACTTGTTGGCAAACATATTCACCAATACATCTGTGATGAGAAAAAATTTGCCCTGCTCTATTAGACACCAGACAAATCTGACAAATTGTGCTTCATCAAGAGGATTCAAAAATCAGATAAAAATGGATTAGTAACACTGCCCACATTAGTCTATATTAGAGGGATAACTATCATGGCAAAAATGCATAGCAAAATCTCTGACAGTTGACAAAGCCCTGATCACTCACGGCATACATCGCTGTACTGCCCAGCCCTGCTTGGAAGCCTCTGCAACCATCTTCTATGGCAAACAGCCATGCTCGCCTTTATCTCTGCAGTCAGACACTTTAATTTGTTCCTTTTGGCAGCCCACCACCCACATCACTGCAAGTTCCACCTAAGCTATTTTCTTATTGACTGGTAACAACTTAAGATAGACCGATTAATTGGCCATGCTGATATTGGTTTATTAAAGAAGTATCGGTAAAGATCTTAGCAGATAAGTAATAAGAAACTGACCAATCAAAAGGGCTGGGTACTGAACTTTAATCTTATGAAACATCAATTTTTTTACCTACTATCAACTATCAAAAAGTACCTCATTAGTGTCTCATAAGCATCAGTGAGCCAATAAGCATGCAGAAAGTTTGTACCAAGATCTAATTAACGCTGGTGGTGATTGGCTGTCCAATGAGTCCTGCAGCAAAAACACTAGGCTATGGCTAGAGACAGGGCTCACATGCATGTGTGTTGGTGCATTTCGAGAGGCTTACACTGTGTGTCGCATTAGGTCTAAAAATGCCTAAGAAGAGATCAAAATGTGGCTTCATTTTTAATCAGGCTTGATGCATATTGCATGCAACTCAATATATGTATGCAACAATATGCAGCCATCTTCCCGGCAACAAGTCTTTATTGTTAAAGGTTTGCTGTCTTTCTCAACAGTGGAGGCTCTGTGGTGGAGGCAAGTGAACTGTGAGGGGTGTTGTTGTAACATAACGGTGCAGTAGTTGACCAATATTGCCCTGCTAATCGTTTAGCATGGTTCATGTTTTCTGACTTTTATAGTAAGCAATAATAATCCAACCATGCTACTGTTGATGTTTTGTGTTCTCATGTCAATTATAGCAAGCTGATGAGGAGCCTAAAGCCCTAAGAATCAGTCCCCCAGCAGAGATATACTGTCAAATCCACTCATACCAGGATGGTATGCAGTAAAGAAGGAAAATGTCAAGAGAGCTGCAAGACGTGAGGGATGTGGCAATGACGGGTGATGAGCGGACCAGGACTACTTGACAGTTTCACTATGTGTAAGGAACGAGAAAATCCTGCATACAAGGTCAGTGTACACATCTCAGGCAGGGGATGATGCAGCTGCAGAGATAGGAGATATTCTGGAGGAATTCATGGAAGAAGTAGCTGCCGTAACATTAGAAAATGCAGCAAATATGCATGAACACCAAGTCTCAAAGTGGGCAGGAAGAGTCAGAGAAATGGAGTGGATGAAGAGGAGAAGCAGCGTCTTCTCAGTAAGTATGAGTCAAAAAAGACCAAAGTTAGTGTAAAATTAAGCAGACACAGAGATCATGCTTACAGACCCAGACTGTTCTCCCTCTGACATGCACACACAAGGTAGTGCAGCGCAGATGTACACAATAGTAGAGACACACCATTTTCTCATCTCTCTAGGCCTTCAAGAACATGCTGTCATCCTGCATGTGAAGAACAGCTGGAACAGCCTCAACAGACCCTCGGCTAAAGAAATCAATGGAGAAGGACAAGTATTGTAGCGAAGGACGGACATTGATTTGAGCTTATTCTTTTGTCAATATGAACCAGTTTGCTCATAAGATTGTAGTCTAGCTGACAAAAAAATGTGTGTATTTTTTCAGACTGGAGAAAGTTTCTGATGAGCATTTCGGAAAAGCAGAGCAGTTTGTCAAAGACATGAAGATGCTTTATACTTGGACCATGAGCATTTGACTGAAAGGAGTCCAACCCTGGGTCAGACTCAGGCCATCTTAGGGAAACAATGCCAAATGTGTAGCATTATCCTATTGATTACTCGGTTGTTTTAGGTATTCTGACCTGACGACTATAGTAGGTTTTTGTCTTGCAGGATGTCTGAGGAACACCGTTTGTGTCTACCCCGATAACGTCTGTTTTTCCTTCTCTTTCTTGTTTGCAGAAGCGACCAAAGCTCTCTGCCCTTAAGGAGCTATTTGCTCAGGAGGACATGGCAGCTGACGTAAGTAACAGAACATTGTCAGCACTAGAGGGAACGTTCAGGAAGAGATATGGCTCTACAGAGATCTACCATCTACCCTAACCTCAGAGTCCAGTGACGTGTCCCTCTTCCACTGCTGGGGACACCACAGGTTGACAGTCTGTCACCCGAGAAAGCAGACATGTTAACTTTTTTAACGACGATCTGCTGTGAGAGCAAACGTCCAGTAAGGCTGTCAATGAGTAGAAAATAAAATGACTGTTTCTGTAAATGGAGTTTGGTGGCTTTGGTGGGAGCGATATAATGCTTCTGGTCTTACTCTTTAACAAAACGCTCTATCTCTGTAGAGACCTTTTCCATAATGTTGTCAGACACATAGAATAATAATCAGAGCCTGTCAGTGGCAAAAACAAACACTTTTAGTGGACGTCCATTGACAGTGCGCAAACACCCGAAGGAATTACATTGCAGCCTGTTTCGTGGCTGCCGGCTGCAGCGCTCTTGCTAAATACTGGACCAGTTTCAAACATTGTTGTCTCCATTAGTCACTTGGATACAAAGGCATGGGAAAACAGTGTACATTATCAGATCATACATGACAGCAATTTTTCCCGTTTGTCCGCGACACTGAAATCTTCCAGGACACGTGGACGGCACCAATTAGAAACTCTGCACAAAACGTCACTTTGACTGATTGAAAATGAAATGTAGGTCAAGCTGAAACGAGCGAAAAACGCTGATTTTCTAATGTGTGGGTATGTAGATCTTTAAAAGATGTGTTTATGTTGAAATAATATGAATGTCTCTCATACTGGTTTCCCCTCTTATGGACATAATGCACAAAAATATATATATACTCACGGTTTAAACCTGTGTTGCTTGGCCACATTTGACAGCTCTAACTTTCAGTAGATTATGAGACATTCTGCATGCACAGCTACTGTTTTGGCCTGAGGATGGGGCAAACGGAAAGCTACAGACAGTACTTCTTCATCCCCTTGGGAGCAGTCAATCAAGTGTCAGCACCATCCATTCAATCTGACAGTGGCACAGCACCACTGAAACAATCTGCAGCATTTTCATTCCAGTATTTGTCTAAATATCTATTCTAGTCTACTCCACATGATGGTCTTAACATACTACCTGCTGATAAAAGCTCAGGTGCGTCTTTTCTGGGAAAATCATCTGAGCTGGGAAGACCTTGCTGGTCTGACCTTGTTGTGTGAAACACTTCTTTGATACTGGAAAGCTTATAAAACTCAGAGGGTACAATTCTTTTTCCTACTGTGTGACGCTGACTTGTACTGCACCTGCACCCATCTAGGCCTGGACGTGCACACTAATAACCTTCTCTACTTTTTAAACAGCACATACACATCCAAGTACGGCCAAATTACTTGCCAATTTCATCGATACGAAAAACAGGGATTCTGCCACTTAACAATTAAGACTTGAGTCAGTGACCTTAGCTTGTGCTGCTCCTCATCTCGATTTCCCAACAGAGTAATCAAGAACATATAGTGCGCTCATTTCCTGGAGTACCAAAACAATCAGACAGAGTCAAATCAGACAGAGAATGGTCAAACATGGACAAAAATCTATTGCATTACAAAGAGCAAGCTGTGTCTTTTCATATCTTGCCGGTCATGACAATTCATGACACAATGATAATTTAACTCCACAGATGCAAACAGCTGATCTTTTGCAAATAGAATCAAAAGCTCCTTTGTTTTTAGGATAATGTGTTCATCCTAATACTATATAAATACATTATTAATAGAAAAAACAGGACATACTTGAAGTTTTTTTAGCACAACACTGGGAATTTAGCCAGGGCTACAACAAAGGATGATATTCATTATCGACTGAGTTGTCATTCATTTTCTTCTGTGAATCAATAGTGAAAATTACCAGATGTAATTTTCCAGGGACCAGAGAGACGTCTGACTGATGGTACAAACCCAAAGATTCAATTAACGATTGTGTAAAACATAAGAAAAGCAGCAAATCCCCCCTTTGGAGAATCTGGAAGCAGAGAATGTTAGACATTTGGCTTGATAAATAATTTCCACAATTGCCTAATTTTGATTTATTTTCTGTCAATGGACTAATAAATTTAAATCAAACCACAGTGAGAGAGTTGTACAGTAACAGCTGATGTTAGCTGTGCTAAATTATTTCAATTTTTGGCTCCATTTATGTCATTGATGAAAAAGGAGACCACAGCTCCTTCAGTGATTCCTGACTCAAATCTTGCAGCTTTGGTGTGTGGAGGTGCTGTAAATAAAAGACAAATGTTTTATGGTCGGGGCGAGTGACAAAGGAGTGAAAGAGCTGCCAACAGACAGCCCATATAAACCATGCTTCAATAAACCACTTCCTGCAAGCTCCTTTCATTGACTGAACTGAGGGAGAGCCGGCATTTACAGCTCAGTTCCTGTTATTTGGTGGTGGCTGCCCCGTCTATCTGCACCTCCTCCCCTCCCCATCCTTTCATGGCAGCAGCAGCAGCCAGCCTGCAGCTTTCATGGCTCTTGCTTTCTTTGTGCTCACCTATACAAGTAGGTATGATTTCTGAGGAATCGTAAAACAATTACTGGCAAATTCCTGCAGCTCTTTGATTTCTGCCAGACACTGGGAGAGGGGGACGAGTAGGGGGTCCTCAGGGCCCTTTACACGCAAGGTTGGGCATTTTCATCTACGAACGCTGCACATACGAGCTCACTTTTAAACACCAACTCAGAAATTGCTGTTTCAAACATGTGTCAGCTATAGACACAGTTCCATCTCCTGGATCACTGTAATTGGTCTGGTTCTCTTTGATGTTGTTCTGTGGATTCTTTTTCACTATTTGTTGTAAAACTGGACTGAAAAAGTCCTAAAGAAGACGATCCTGTGCCAGCATGTGAAACGCTCCCTGCTCCTGACTGACACTGACCCTTTCTCCCCGCAAATGAGACAATCATCGCGAATGTTGGGAGTGAATTAATGAGGCAGAGGTAAAGAAACAACACATTTCGTCCATTGTCAAGAATAAGGATGATTTACCTTTGAGGATGTTCATGAAAAAAAAGAGGTTTAGTTTCACCAAACAAAAGAACTACGGGTCTTGCAATAAAAATCCATATAATAAAATAAATAATAACAAACTATGGTCAGTGTAACTCATGTGTAGATGAATCAATAACAGTATTAGTTGCAGCCCCTCAAACACAAAGACAGGTTTCTTGGTTACATGATAAATCACACTGCTGCACAGAGCTGGTGCTTAAATGCATGCAAACATTGCATTAAGGTGCATTAAGAGCTGCTGCTGTGCATTGACTGTGCAAGTTGAAACTGGAAGAAAAATTGTCAACAGGCAGGAAGTGGAGACTCAGAAGAAAAAAAAAAAAAAAAAGCCAAGGATCCAGGTTCTAGGAGCGTTTCAGTTTGAAAGCGGCTGAGCTAACCTTAAAGGTGCGTGCCCTTTAACATCGTGTATCAGGTAAATCTGATACCGAACGACTTGGTCTTAACATTGAAGGTCCTGACTGGCAATTGCAAAGCTGATCCCATTAAACTACTGATGTGATATGAGTGATTGTTTAACTGAAGAATGCGACTCCTGAATCGGACGCAGTCCTCCATTCTGATGGACTATTTGTTGGAGCTCCTTCCTTTCTCACAAACAGCTGCAGAGAGCGCAGAAAGCTGACAACAGCCATGTGTCATTTTAATTTGTCATTTTATCTGATGAAGGTGACAGTCAGCGCTGCTTAAAAATGAGAAGCTGCTTGCTGGATGTTTTCTACGCTGCTCGCTACCAATGAGAAAGAAAGCCTGAGTTGGATCTAAATGAATCCATGCAATCCATCCTGCCTCACCTGAACTACAGAACACACTCACGAATGTCAGAGGAAATTTTTATGAAATATATTAAGTGTCTGATCCAGAGCCTACAACATATTTAACCCACCTGAAATGCGGTATTCTTCACTGGAAAAAGTCACTAGTATTTTACTAAATGAATGTATAATGATGTCACTGCTGTGTTAAACTTAATTAAGACAGACATAGTTCCTGTACATCCTTCATCCCCTGTGAGGATAGAAGCAAGAAGTCCTTTATCAGTCCCACACTGTGGGAATTCTATTACACACACACACACACACACACACAGATGCTGGAGAGATGTCAGAGTGATGGGGATGTCACATAATTGAAGCTCCAAGCAGTTAGGGGTTTGATGCCTTGCTCGGGGTGCCGACGCAGTGCCCAGGAGGTGAACTGGCACCTCTCCAGCTGCCAGTCCACATTTTGTACTGCGATCCGTGCTGGACGACCCTCCAGTTCCCAAGCCAAATCTGTACAAACTGAGCTACTGCTGCCCCCGAAAGCCCGACTCTGGTGGGACTCCAACCCACAACCTTTAAATCACTTCTCAAGTGCTTAACTAGGAGTCCAATGCGCTATCCATTACGCCACAGGGCCAGACCAACGCTGGTATCATCAGAGCTCAGAGAGATCACATTAGCGAAGCCGCAGCAAAGAGTAAAGGAATGCACTGCAGCTTCGGAGACATCCAGTATTTCAGCCTGAGGATCTATATCTTATGTATAGGTCACTGTAGTGACTTGACTTATGTGGTATGTGCACACAAGCCACAAATTAAGCCTGAGCAGAGGATGAGGGGAGTTAAAAGGTTTCATGCGAATGTTCCACAGAGCCCAGGAGATGGCCAGAGGCTAACATATTGGCCCAATCATTAATGCATCAATCTGTGTGTGTGCGCGTGTGTGTGTGTGTACACTGTAAGGGGCTTATACTGTCGCCAATCTGGCTAACAGAGCAGAGCACTCTTTCTTTAAGGAAAGGAGATACTCTTCCACCCTCAACTATTGTTGTTTAGCTTGACTTCAGTAAGTGATTTTCTGTGTCTTTGTGTCCTTTTCAAAAGCCCAAAGAGAGGAGGTGCAAACTTGAAGCTGCAGATGGCTTCAAACGTCTCAAGTCACAGGAGCAAGAATGGCTGATTCCAGCTTTGTGGCAAATAAGACGACACTCTTGAAGACATATTTTCAGACAAGACGTTTCACTTTTTCAAGCAACGAGGGTTCTCGGATGAGGATGAAGCATGAACTATGTCCGAGATGAACTTCTCTACCTTAGAAAGCCTACTGATCTGTTGTCGTGACATAACGTATGGAGAAATTTAGAAATACAATGACAATCATTTCAACGTGGTCTCATAAAAAGACCACAGCCACTCACAAGCTCTCCTAACGGGAACAAGCGAAGTGATGAGTTACTGCTGTTAAAATGGATGTGCCCGTGCTAATCCTCAAGACAGGACAGGAGAACAAGGCAGGACTGAACGTCTGAATTTCTAATATAGATGTTAGAGTAAGTGTGTTCCTCCTAAGCTGTTTGGTACAGGAAGTTCAGTCAGGTTTGTGATTTTCTTCGGATTGGTACGCCTTGTAAATCAAATATTTACTGCTGAATTAGCCTCGTGAACTCTAATTAGGTCTGTATCTTGGCACTTGCGGAGTGCACATTCTGAAGAGCTCCAGTGGGGCAGCTTTGGCAGTGGGACAGTTGTGATCTGTGCAGCAACCCATGCTGGGTTAGCCCCTTGGAAGCACAGCTCGTACAACAATGTCTAAAACACGAGCTGGAGAAGACGATCATTGGGGGGATGTTTGGTTTTCCAGTAAGTTTCTGCGGTGCTGAACAAAGAGGGGTGGATCGGACTTAACTATTTGTCAATATATACATAGATTTTTCATGGATGGTGTTCTTTTACTCCAGCACCTTTCGCTCAGTATATTCTGTCTGCGCAGTATAAACTGCTGCAGTTGTCCAGGAAATATACACTATCCTGTATAAATGAACATAAGCTGCAGTCATCCAGGAATTATACACTGCCTTGTATGCACGAGCACAAGCTGCACACATTCAGCAGCAGCTCTCACACTCGTGGATTTGTTTTCATATTTCAAAATAATTGAAAAAAAAAAAATGTTTTTGCCTTTTGTTTCTTTCTATGCCAAAAAAAAAATGCACCAAATTCTAAAACCAAGGCACAAACCAAACCGTGGATTTCTTTGTGCCATAACACCTCCAATTCACAACGCAATATATTAATGTTTGCCAAGGCTGGTGGTTTGAAAAGCGTAACATTAGAATATCAGAGGTGTGGTTCTGTCCTCGATCACAGAGCCAGTCCAGCCGAGCCAAAAGACAACAGGACAAAAATCTGTTTCACCTTTCAAAACCTAAAAGGAACCTCAGCTCTTGTGCATCCTTCCTGCACTGCAGACCACAAATCTCAAACTCTTTTCACCAAGCTCGCCCATTTCTTTCCCATTACACCATCTTACATCTTTCCATAAAAGTGACAATCCTCTGAAATATCACAAACACCTTTGAAGAGATGCCATCTTCAGAGTAGATTAAATGGCAGCCGAGGCTCCAAATGAGGTGCTTAAGCAGCATGAGCCGCTGCCGCCTATTGCCAAAATAGCACCCCCTTCACTGGTTCCAAAGAGCTTCTTTACCGCCATTTGTTCAGATGGCATTGCCATTAGGCCATCTCCATGGCAACACCTCAAGGCTGGCCCGTTAACCGCATGGCAATAATGAAGCACAGTGGCAGCTTTACTGACTGATTCGTCATTAATCTAAATGTGTGTCTGGCAGCTTCTCTGAGCTGCACAACAAATCACTGCTGAGGGTAAGAGAGGACCGGGCGAGGGTTAGGAAGGAAGGCAGGTTACGCTCACCGTCTCTTATCACTTTCTCCCTCTAACTGCTTTATGCTATTACCTGCTACACACTGTGTGTGCGTGGAAACTCAGAAAAGTGATGACGTGTTGATAAGACAGTCTTTGGAGCAATAAAGAAACAGCCGATGTGGAAAAGCTGTTTGAAATCCCATCAGCTTGTCATATGAGCCTACCTCTGTTGTCAGCATCTTTACAGGAGCAAATGAAGCACGACTGACACAAATCTAAACAATACACGCCTCATAAATTAAACCTGCAAGTGAGAGACCTGCAAGAGCGGCAATGATAGATTTCACTGCATTTTTGAATCTGTACAGGAGTCTTTGAAACGCTGACAGGCCGTTTGGGGATCCCTGGTCCACATAACAAACGCTTTCCTGCTGCCATCCTTCTCACAGAATCATGGAGCCAAGTTCACACTCCTAACCTCCATTTATCAAACACGGCTGTCAGTTATGTAAGAGAAGATCCAGGTGGAGGTATCCCAGCACACGTTCAAAACATTCAAAACGCATCAGGTCAACATTTTTAAGGATTCAGTATTGTTTTCGTTTCTTAAAAGACAATGAACTGAAGGAAAAAAATCCATCAGGCATTGTGCTGCCAGACGTGCCTTCGACCAACCAGGTGAAACTGGGAGAAGTAAAAATGATGTTCCAGTCCATTTAGTTTGAGTCGGGCTCCTTCCTCCCAGTACCATCCCACTCCTCACACTAAATATCAGGTTTCCAAGGCTACACAGTATGTAACCAATAATAGCTACTTTCCAAACACTGCACACTGCATCCCTGCTGCCCAAACAAGTTAAAAAAAAAGAAGTAAAATGTTATCTGTTAACTCCAAACAGCACACAGGCTGCAGGTCTGAAAGCTAAATGTTAGCACTCAGTTCCTGTTGACAGGTTTACTCAGTGCTTACGACTTGTTTAAACACCTCCTATTATATTTTAGAGTGGATGGCAAAGTCATGAAGTCTCTGAAGTGAGGAAAGTGTTGTCTTGAACGGTTGCAAAATGGACTAAAACACAGAGAAAAAAGAGGAGAAAGTGGGTATCCTTGGTGTTGACCCCAAAACCTTCTGCACGTGTGGAGCCAGCTGTGGCCTTGCTGGACTCCTTAGTGAGATGTTCGTACTCCCAGTCCAACACAAGCCTGGCTACACCAGAACACTGTGTACAAACTGGGTGAAAACAGGTTTTTTAATAGTCTTCTGTCAACATGATGCACAAAGCCAGGCGTCTTTCACAATCCCTTGTTCCTGTAACTGTCAATTCTGTTCAACAGACAACTCCACTAATGCTGAAACAGCTGATCAATCCAAACAAAACGAATAAACCCTGTGATAACTGATTGATTTGTGAAGCAGAAATGCCAAACATTTTGCAGTTCCAGCTTCTCAAACATGAGGTTTTCACTGCTTCTCTGCGTTGTACGCATATGTAAACTGAATATCTTTGGTTTTCAGACTGCAGGTCGAGTAAAACAATCCACTGGAGGAGGTCACCTCAGGTTCTGAGAAAATGTGATGAGAATTTTTGACCATCTGCTGACATTTTATAGACCTACTAATCAACAGAAAATGAATCGTCAAATGTATTAAATCATTAAAAAAAATGCTGTCAATTTACCACTTATGTTTGAAAAACCAAGTTGATTGGGTGGGAACTGACTAGATGATTTTAACTAGCTAATGTTATATGAACAAAAAATACACTATTATAAAAATTAAGCGATGCAAGAAGAACTGACAAACTTGACTTTACCAAAACAGCCTTTCCAGCCAGCTGTACTCACACTGGGGTTTGTAGCTCGGGGTGGGCGGTGTGATGGTATATACTGTGTAACAGTAGAAATGTGTCCACAGGTAGAGATTTGGCACACCGTCGTTCAGTGTCTGCACTGCTGCCCTGCTGCACGGCGAGCGAGTGGCGTGACATCACGGAGCTTCATATGCTTTTCTGCTTGCCTTTATGTTGTTTTACACTCTTTCGTTGACATTATGAATACATGTAGTACTGAAACCAACACAAAAACAGCCTTCGTTACGGATGCATCCTCCTCCTCATCCTCCTCCTCCTCTACCTGGGCACCACATCTTGCCTAAACCAAAAACGAATATTTCCAGGAAGTGAGAAGACGTCTCACACGGACAGTTGTTATTGTTTGTATGGAAGTTCCAAATAAAAGAAGAAATGTGATGAAGTTGGTATGAGATGGACATTTTAAACCACTTCTAATTCAGTTTACATAATAATTATCATACTGTGATATGTACAGTTACCCTGATTGAAGATTTTGGCCATATTTGCACCCCAAGTTGTAACTAACAATTCTGAATATCAATACATGTTTGGGGTCTTACAGTAAACCATTGAGCGTATAAAATGAACATCACTGTCAATTCTAATTCATAGTGAAATCCAAAATGGCACCAGACCTACAATTTAACCTGGACAGGTGGTTCTAAATCTCTGCCAGTGAATCACCATCCTCCCATCTTTGCTGCTCCTCATTTTTCATGACAGAAATATTTGACACTTCTCTCCTTTATTTGCATGTGTTCAGCAGAGAGAGAAGCCTCTGGAAATCTGAGCGCAGCATGAGTACATGGAGCTGGTAGAAGGCAAAACTTCATCACAAAGTAACTGGACTGTAAAGAATATGTGCATCGCACAGCGTCAAAGGTGGATTTTACCTGATGCCTACGTGACTTTTTGTTTTGTCTTTCGTCTTCTGTCACCGTGTCAAATCTAACAATCACAGTGCCATCAACCCTTGCCGTGTCTTGGTCAGGTGACTGCACGCATGACCCCGGCCAATCACAGCACATCTTATCTCACAATCACGCACGACTTCAGATCAAGGAGGCAGGTGGAGCAGCTGTCAATCAAACTGACGGAGGCATTGTGTGTCAATCGTCTACATTGTCTCTGTTTGCTTAGGTTTGCATTCTGTCCGCAGTGCACTTCATAAATCAACTTCTGCATGAAAACGTATATAAATAGATTGAATAAATAAATGATGTTAGCACACACAGTAGCACCCTGCAGCACGTCTGTGTTTTTGGTTCCAATGAATATTTATTTAGCACTAATGTATAATTCACTTGAACAAATAAAAATATCTCTGCATGTGCGCAGGCATCAGCCCATGCTGATTATCTGAAAATGTCACATTTCATTGGCCGACCGATTAATCTATCACTACAACTACTCCCAACTACAAACTGTCAACAGATCAGGAAGTGCTTCGGCTCACAATTTGTCACCACATAAAAATATACAAGTCCCAAAGACGTCACAGACACTGGAGCGATCTCGTGGAATGTGTCATCACGTGAGACTTGCTGTAGGTTAAGTGTTTGCCTGCTTGGCTTTTGCCCTTTGTCCTCAAACTGCATGTCACATTTATCAAAATTGGGCTGGAGCACACAAAGTACAGGGAGAAGGATGCGTGTGCAGAAGCCAAATCTCATTTGGTACTGTGTAATCAAAGGCCTTTTAGGAGAAACTTAAGCTTTGAGGGTTCCAGGTCAGTAGATTGCATTTGATTTATTGACAGCTTGGAGGCAATGGGGGAAATGAATCCAGCACAGATTTCCAGCTTCCTGTGTGCATACGGCCCCTCTCCAAGCACGTCTTTTTTCACAACTTTTGACAGCTTTGAAGTCATTTTCTGAGCTGGTTATTTATCAAACTTTCAGATGATTCAGGTGTCCCCAGCTGCTCAGAACGAGGACTTTCGCATGTTGAAAAAAGAATTACTTTGAATGTTTCAGCCCAAACAGACTTGGAGGCAACAGGCTAACCCACAGATTCCTCTGGGTCCGGTAACCCTCGCTGGGCTACAGTAACGGCCACTTTACACCAAACAGTTGCCGGAAATTAAGTCCAGGAGATATTGTAACTAAAAAAAATCCCTTCAGTGTTTCTGCCATGTTGCCCTGTCAGGTGGCGTGTATCAAGGTGCCAGGTTCTCAAGGCAGGAACGATACAGCAGGAACTAAATTTAGACCCGAGTATCTCTGCTCACAAATGCAGGTACACTTCCAGAGTTCCTGACAAGGTTCCTGAGATTCTAAAATTCATGAGATCCTAGAAGAAGTGTCTGTGCCCCTAATTCGGTTCTGGAGTTCCTAAAAAAGGTTCCCGAGTGCCTAACGAGGTTCCTGGATCCCAGAAAAAGTTTAGTGGTAGTGATGGAACTTTTGTTCAGAATACTGATTAAAATGTGTGTATTGCAAACTCATTCATGTATCTACCCAAAAGGCTGATGAGGTACGCTTCCTTGGCAGGTAAACATCTTTTTAAAATTATTAAATTATTATAGACATTTGTAATGGCCGACTTCATCATCATCGCCACTATCATCTGTTATTAATCTCCTCCAAAGTCTTGAGTTGTCTGATCACACATTACCGTACATAGTAATACCATTTTAGATCTCGCATTTTATAAAGACAAGGTGTTTGTGTTGCCTGCAGCAGAGCAAGTACTATGGAGAGTACTTTGAAAGGTGGAGGCTTTTCTTCCCAGATTTCCATTTTACAAAATAAGCGTAACAACCAAAAAGCTGCCACAAAAGAGATGATTGCAATGATTTATTTCAACAGACAGTGTTGCCTTGATTTATTTTAGTTCCCTGTCGACCTTGGCCTGTTTTTCCTTTGATGAAAGGGTTGCAGTTTATAAAATTAATGCTGAAAAGTATTTCAGGACTCGTGAACAAAGAACAATTTGGGGCCTCTAGCTGCTTGGAGTCGCCTAAAATTTGCAAATCATTGCTCAAGTTTGTCAACTAATCATCCTAGCTCTATGTGGACCAATCAAACTATTGATTGGTAATATCTAACAGAAGCCGGTTGCAAAAGGGTGTACTGTTAAAAACAGTGCTGACACATCCAGTACAGCTACAAAACTAAAATACAGTCACCAGTCTCAGTCTTCACAGTCTCCTCTGAAGCCAGACTAATGACGCTTTTGCAGCAGGGAACTTCTTCCGATTAGCTGATTAATCGAAAAGTTAAAGCGATGGAAAAGGAATCAGCAGCTATTCTGATCGTCAATGAATCATTTTACGATTTTGGAAAATGTGATGGACACTTTTTACCATTTTCTGAACCAAAAATATTCCAAGAAAATGACTCGCAGATTAACTGATGATGAAAGGAAACAGTAAAATGAGTTGCAGCCCTGCATGTATCCATGTTGGACTGCAGGTGCTCCAGACAGCCTGCATGCAGTGGAACCATCAAACGTCCTGTAGGTGGTCATCACTGACTTAATAACTGACATCCACAAGAAGAAAAGCAAACACCCACAAGAATTTGCCAAAATAAATCAAATGTTGTTCTGTGTAACATGAAGAACAACAAGAGGAATGAACATTGAACTGATGACAAGTCTGAACTCACAAATGGCTGAACTGGGGTCAAAAATCCTAAAACCGAAGATATTTGAATTGATCCCTTCTCAGGCAGACGCTCCTTTAAGACTCCTCTACCTCACACAGCCACCCAATCATGCTCGACCACAAAGACCAAAGACCCTGATACACTGCAAGACTTTGGTCTGTCCAAGAAGAAAGCTGTGAAACGCGGTGAAGAATCTTTGGTCATCATTCCAAAACAGTGATCCCAGACCCCACTGTGAGACACAACCACTGCAGGCCAGTTTAGAGTCTCACCCACCAGAGATGGCGTACATCAAAAGTCCGACCATGCCGGACCTAATTCACACAACGACTGCTAGTACGACACATCTGCAAACCGACCAACCAGAATACAGCATGAGAATACACTGATCAATCCATAGACGTATGCATGTAGATGCTGAATCTCTCCTTGCACTCCCTCTCTTCCTCACACACACACAGATTTTTTTTTCACTATGGATTCAGTCTGACCCAGATTGCATCGAACATTTCAGACTCATCCAGAGCTACAAGGATTGATTGAGAATTCAATTAGTAGATAAAAGAAAATGAATTACAATCAATCTGCAACCTTTTTCGACAATCAATCAAATATTTTTTCAAGCAAAAATAAATCTTTGCTCGTTCCAGCTTCTCTAATTTCAGGATCTGATGCTGTTCTTTGTCATATATGATTGTAAACTGGACAATGTTAGCTTTCAGACTGGCCTCTGGGCTATTAAAATGGGTATTTTTCATTATTTTCTGACATTTT
The DNA here is from genome assembly GCA_037975065.1 of Chaetodon trifasciatus. Lineage (NCBI taxonomy): Eukaryota > Metazoa > Chordata > Actinopteri > Chaetodontiformes > Chaetodontidae > Chaetodon > Chaetodon trifasciatus. Next base: position 1,829,551 of record JBBMOE010000074.1, read on the forward strand.
ACAGACAAAACTATTAGCAGAATTTATAATATTGCACAGTTTGACCTGCAATGAACCCACAAGACTGTTGTTATTGCACAGAGTACACGTAGCTTAAAGCATGTGTGCATGTGCAGTGTGTATGTATACATCCACTTGTGGTGGGGAGACAGCACAGCTAAGTTCAAGATGAATAGCAATTATGAGTCTAGCAGCGACTTCAAGGACTATTCTGAAACACTTGTGTTTTTTCGGCTCCCTGGCTCGTTAGGAGGCAAGCGCCTGCAGAGCTGCAAACAAGACAAGTCCGACCTGTCGCTGCTTCACTTTTACACACCGAGCGCCCAAATCAAGCAGCTCTGATGCTGAAGGTTTGTCTGTTTCATTTCCAAAAGCAACATCAGGTATGAAACTGTTTGGCAGGGTTTCAAAACAACACATCTGTACGGAGTGACATTTAGAAGAAACATTAAAATCTGCCAAACGGACGTCAAAACAGCATAAAAATGCATTTTGCGTCATTATTTCCAACCTTTCCATTCTGTCTTCTGAGAATTACAGAGAAAGGACACACAACTTGTTTCATTTGTTCAGTACCTACACTTTGCAACAGGACACACACAACCAAAATGCACTGCATTTTCTCCACGATATGCATGTATTTTAACTCAACTGAGACATTTACAGACACGTGGAAATGCACTTTTTCCACCACCCTCCACAGATGTCAGAGGTCAGCGTCAGCTTAAGGGACTGAATGGCTCCATCCAGCACACATGAGCTCTGTGGATGCTTGCTGGTAAGAGCGTTTGAACCCTGCTCATTGATGGAAGGGCACCACACAGCCAAACGCAGCTGCTCTGAAGAATCAGCGCCAAAGAAAGCAAAAAGCCAAGGGCCAAACTCAAGCAGCCAAAGCAGGTCTCATACCTCTTTTTGGTTTGGGGAAGCTTTCGTGCAGGTGAAAAACTACTTTCTCCACAAAGTGCTGAATGTTGCTGTGCTCTGGTCCTCGGACAAACACCATCCAGTCGTGGGTGAAGCCTTCCACAGTGGGTTTCTTTCTGACCTGGGCGCGATGACCAAGTTCTAGTTTCACCTGGACAGCACCCTGTAAAATGAAATGAGGATGGGTTACTGCTAAAGTGCAAGAAAAGTGAAAACAAAAAGCCTTTAAAGAGAACATTAGAGATAGTTGAGAGACGTTAAAATAAACTCTTCTTTGGCTTTGATTTGCTGCTTTACTTTTTTTTTTTTTAACAAAGCGGTCCATTATGTCGCCTTGTGTCCTGCACGAGCACCGTCATGCAAAACTCCATTGAAAAATCTGCTTATCTGCTGAAACTCTGTTTTTCTACACACCTGCAGAACCTGATTTGCGACAAACTGTTTTCACACACAGTTAAAGTCTTTAGGGAAATTGACAATAAATACCACGCAGCAGCAAACACTTCCACCAACTTCACACGACTGCAATGTGTTCCCACGTCGCTTTCTATCATTGGGTGACGTTACATGGCCGTGGAAAGATAATTGAACGTTAATGAAAATAAGAAGAAGCCCCCTGGAGAAAGTTGGAATTTTACCCGGTTTACGCGTTATTTCATGACGCCGAATTGAAGGATGGACTGCAAGGACTCTGATACAGCCTTAAATTGCGCGTTAGCAAAAGTGTTTTTGACAATAAGCATAAATATATTCAAACTGACAGTTTTTTTTAGTTGCTTCTTGCAGTGCACTGTTCATTCAGGAGATAGCGGCACGTATCGGCTGTAGCTAGCTGTACGGCTTGAAAATCCTCGTTACGGAGTAAAAACCACCGACACCTCCGGTGTCACAAAAGAGCAAAATGTCCAAACATGTACTCCATTAGACCGGACCTGCAAACAAATCCTCCGACTGGATACTCACCGAGTTGGCCATCCTTGAGGCCCCGCGTTACTGTTATTTCATGGAGAATTAGTTTTAAATGAGAGTAGAGGGGAGTACAGTTTGCCTATGACGGCGGACATGGTCTCTCCTGGACTGAAGTCAGACTCGAGACTTTCAAAGGCTCGCCGGCTGTCAATTCCCCGTGATAACCTAGAGAGAATCCGCTGCGTACTTTCAAAATAAAACTCTTGCAGCGCCACCCATTTCACTGAAGTCCCTTCAGCTGATGGCTACTGTTAAAGCAATGCTTTTGCCATTTTGGGTATTGAGGAATGTATGTGTCCAAATGTCATGATATCTACATTTTGTTTACTTTTTGAAATGGTGAGTTCAAGTCTCCCTTCCTGGAAAATCCTGACCAGGCATCAAAAATAAAGTCTCTTTGAAAATTATTTTACTTTTTAATAGTCATATTGTTATTTATTCAGCAAACTATTCCTAAGAGTTGTATTTCCTATGAAGCCCTAAATACTGTGCAAAAAATACAATTCTGGTGTGGATACTGAAAAGGGGGATAATTCTAACTTTGCTTGATTACCTTAACACTAGATTCTAAATGGTATATTTTCTATTCTTGAATTTAGTTTAACTACAGCCAAAGTACTGAGAAATTAAGATAAAGTAAAACTACTTAATGTCACACATTTTCTATTAGTTTCCATTCTTTTATTTTGAACCATAAAATCTCTTATTTCCGTTACGTGTCCGCCTCAATTCTGCTGAAGTAACGATGCTGAGGGTCGAAGCGCACGCGCAGCTTGGTGTACCCGCTGGGGCTGCAGACAGAGCACGAGACGGAAAGAGCCAATAAGAGACCAGCAGGTATACGGACCTCCAATCAGGTGGTCGCAACAGTCCTGTAATGATGTTGCCTTAACGTCCCAGCGGAAAACCGGCGAATGAAGCATGTCAGACCCTAACGGTGACGAGATCTTCAGTTCGCCTGAAGCGGTCCAACATTCATGTACGGTTAAAATGATTAAAATTGCTATTGTGACAACTACACCACGTCCACATCTGACTTTCAATAAACAAACCTGAAAGGCAACTTCTACAAGCTATTTTTATGGATATAACTGGAAACGGTTCATAGCAGACTATATTAAGATTATTATCCACTTAACTTTGTCTGTTGTTTACTAATGTTTACTAATTTTATTTTTGTTGTTTGCATGTATAGTTACACTAATTGGACCTCTGCAGGGATGGGTATACAGCAACATAAATGATGCATATCATCATTGTCTGGAAGTCTTCACTCCATTACTGACATTTAATTGAAATAATTTAATCAACTTGACGCTTTATTGCCCCGTGGCATATGCAAATAGACAAATTTTAATCTGTTGAAATATGAAACATTTAAAACTTAGCAAACAATGGTGTTTGAACATACATACGTACGTTTTTACAAATTCTGACAAAGCTGACAAAGTGTTTTACAGAGCTAATTGTCGCACCCTGCTATAATGAATTATATTATATTCTCATGATTATCATTGCTCTCCAGTATTCGGTATTATTTGTAATATCTAGCCCACTCAGGTCTGTCTAGAGAATGAGATCTTGTTCCCATGGGACTAACCTTATTAAGAAAGGTCAAACTAATAATGACTTGATTTTAATGTGTGCAGTCACACACTTTTAGACAGCTCCATGTCTCTCTCATGTAAAACATTATAATCTATTAAATTAACCCAGCTGTTAACACTTCTGGTGCATACACATGTATACGTAAATATGCTGTCCAAAGCTTCCTGAGTGAGTTTTATTAACGTCTTCATTAGTACACTGACGTCGTTGTACCATGATTTGCTGTCAGTCGGTCGGCTTTTATCATTTTCGGTCCTCGGTACTCGCCGTAGTTACATGCGCGTATACAGGAGGCTGAATGAGAGGTAAAGTTTGGGCAACACACGTATAACTTTCATGATCTTTTACCTTGGAGTCTGACATATTCCTAAGTGTACTGCAGAGGGAAATACTGTCAAACTGTATTTATTACTACGAATGCACGTCCTGTTGAATAGCATTAGCTGTTGTGTTGATAGCGCCAGTGTAGCTATTCATTCAGCTAATATATGCTAGCATGTTTGCTGCATTTCATGTTGTTTTATAACAATTATGTAGTAGCTCTGGTGTTGTAGTTTTTTTGGCCTGTCTATCAGAGATTTGCGCTAAAGTTCTTACATGACAGGTTTTGTATGTAGACACGTAGAGATCAGGACCGCGACTATCAAAGAGAGCGCGCTATGTTGAGCCCTATTGGAAAATCAGTCAACTTAAACTACACTCACATATTACTGAAACTCTGTAACGCACAGGACAACACGACAAGCATTGCCTGACGGAGCTGAGAGCATCCTTTCATTCGGCACACATAAAATCTATCTGAGGGCCTGATTTGAAAAACAACGACAACAACAAGCAGCTGCCAAAACACACCACCCTGTGCGACAGCAGCATCCTTCTGCTGATGAAACACTTGCTGGATGGATTAAGGCAGGTTAAGTAGCTATAAAACAGATTAATGTTTCATGTGGTGTGTAGTTAAGGTTGCATAAAACAGTCACGGTAGTCTGCCACGACGAGCAACACGTGGTTATGTTTATCACAACTCCTCTCCAGTCTCCCTTAAATACCTAAATCTTTGCTTGACAGGGACCTGTTTTTGTAGCTGATAGTGAAATACCTGAACGCAACTGTGCACATAGAGACTGTTTAAGTTTGTCTAAACTCTTAGACACATAACACATATATCTCCATGACAGTTGTTCCTCATGTGAGCAGATATATGGTGACATTTTTAGGCTTTATGCTCCCACAAGGTGCACAAATGTCTTTAAAGTTAACGGCAGCCACTGGGAGCAGTTTGGGGTTCAGTGCTTCTCTTTCACATATGGGCAGGAGGAGCTGGGGATTGAACCACCAACCTTTAATGTTCATTTTCATACCATCAAGTAAAATGAAAAATATTGGGGTTGGGTTAACGACCTGTACAGAAACCAGCTACAGGGGGCCAATCAAGATAGTTTGGCTTCACCTCTGGGGAGCCGTCATGTCGTCCATTTTTATGCAGGCTTTATGGTCACCTGTCTGTTCCACCTGTGCATGCGTGTTCTCCTGCACTTCTATGAGATGTAAAAAAAAAAAAAAAACTCCTAAAAACATTGCTCCACAGCAGTGTTGGTGGTCAAAAACTCCGCAGAGTAGCTTTAATTTGTCAGGTTTCGTAATGTCTTTGTGTCTGTAACATTAACTGCAAACTCAAACTACTTTTACCTCCAAACTGTACTCCTCTGAAGTACTTCAGTACATTTATTGACTGCAAACCTGTTGTGTTGTCAGATTAAACTGCGGTTCACTGTTTAAAGCTTCATTAGCTGTTAGCTCTATTAGCTTTATTTGTTCTGTTAGCTGCAAGCTATTATCTCCATTGGCTCTGTTAGCTAATTTAGTCATTAGCTCTGTTAGCCAAACACACCAGACGTCTCTGCTGCCCTCCAGCTACCAACAGCTAACAGCTAACTAGCTCTTGTTGGTGACAATGTAGCGTTAGCAGGTAAAAAACAGAGTATGTCCGCTGTTCATTCCCGCGTCCTGTTTCCGCGGGAATGGATGCAGGGACCAGCCACAGTAATATGTGATGGTAACTCTCGTAACAGTACGAGAAGATGGTTTGTCATATGCTAAGTGATAGTTATACAAAAATCCCTTTGGTCTCGGAGGCCTTCCAAACACATGCGCTATGGTCCCCAGGATGGCGGGAAGCTGTTGGTCGTGAGCTCTGGTCGGATCTCTTCATCCCCTCATCCTCTGGGCTGGCCACCTATGTGTTTAGTTCTCACTGAATAATTGACTAAGATCTTGTGGTGTATGTATTTGTCGCTGTGCTGCTCTTTCAGTAAGTCAGCCAGTGCTGCCAAGTTGTTATTTCACATTTTGTGTGAAATGTTTAAAAGTGTGAAAAATGCCCATCATAATGTCTCAGAGCCCAAGGGAGCATCCTTAAATTGCTTGTTTTGCCCAGATAACGGTCTAAAACCCCCAAATAATTACTTTACCTGGTAATAAAATAGAGCAAAAGAGCAGATCTTTTGTTTTTGAGAAGCTGAACTATAATATACACTTACTGCCCAGCCCCAGTATAATGCATCTAATGAAGTGGTCATTAATTAAATCAAAAGTAGCACCTAACCAACCAGTTTAATTAAAAGCTGTGTAGACCACTGTGTCAGATGTCAAAGAATACAATCAATGGCTGTGTTCTGTGCTGCTGTGGCTTCAGGCCCTCCAGCCCTGCTGTGGACGGCTGTGCATGTTGAGCCACCTGAAAGGCCGTCAGAAATCCTGCGCGCCGGTCCGGCATGTGTCAGTGCGCCGCAGCGAGTGTCACACAGTAAAGCCTCAGCGGTGTCATTTCTAAAGCATTGTTGGCTCAACACTGTCCGTGCATTGTCCTCTCTTCTATTGCTAATGCAGACCTAGCAGTACAGGCCAGCCTATATTGTTTGCTGTAAGGTAAATGTGCAGTAGAAACTACTGGAACAGTTTGATGAACAAACTTTTTTATTTCTTTTTTAGGTTTAGCTGACCAGTGACTGACTTTGCTTCTGAATACTAGGCATCACTCCAGCACATGACAAGTGATGACTGAGTCTTTCTAATTACTTTCATTGAAAAATAAAGTTTTACCAACCATGCACTCGTCAAACTCCTCAAACATAACTAATTTTTAAGAGTATTAAGCAAAGTATGTTAGATATACAATATATATTTCATGATTAACAGCGATATCATCTACAAACATCAATATATCAGCTCAGTGTCAGTTTGGAGTGTAGTCATGTAGCAGCAGGTGCTGCTGACTTACCTGTTTATGTGGCCATGAAGCTGAATGGCAGTGGGAGCCGGTGTAGAGCGAGCAGGAGGAGGAGGGTGGTGAACAGTGCAGCAAAGTAGGCTGGCTTATCAGTTAGATAACAGCAGGGGGGGTTGGGTTGGGTGACTGTGTTTGGGGAGGGGGTGGCAGGGGTTAGGCTACACGAGGCTCGTGTTCCCTGTGGCTTTAGTAATGTTAAACCAATACATTGGTTTACAGGTATTGATTAACAGGAACATGTTCGGGGGTTAAGGGACTAAAGAATTACCTGTGAGGAGAAAAAGCTTTTATTAGCTGTTTTCTTGAATTCTGAATTTATTGATATTTAATGTATAATATATATTGTATTATTTACTATGTTATTTACTATTTCATGGCATTCAATACACAGTTGTTCTGTCTATTGAATGTCCGTAATGCAATGAGATTCAATTTGCAATAATATATATATATATAAAAAAAAGTACTCCTCACATTGGAGACGCTGGAAGCAGTAATTGTTGAGCATTTTTTTTGATTAAAAGCAGTTGTTTATTAAAGGTAACCTGTTGAATTACTGTCCACTGGTGCTGCTGAACAATGTTTTGATGAGCGGGCCCCTTTTTGTTTGTTTCTCAAGCAACTGTACAAGACTACACCTGTACGTGAGCATGAGTTTTTGCCAGTAGGCGATTAGCTTAGCTTTTCTTAGCACGCAGATTGCAATCGGTGGAAACGGCCAACCTGGTACAGTCCAAAAATACACCCCGCAGCACCTGTAAAGCTCACTGGTTTCCATGCTGTATCTTGTGGGTTTGACCTGTATGCAAACAGAAATGTGGAAACTGCAGTTTGTGGTTTCCCCCCCTGTTTCCAGTCCAATGCTAAGCTAGGCTAGGAAAGCTTTAAATGTTAGCTTTTTTGAGCTAGTTTTCTCTCCAAAATGGACTAAATTTGATTTAAATTTGCAGCACTGCTAATTTTTAAGTTAGTAATGCTCAGCAGACATATTCCAGCACCGAAAACATGCATGAATTCTGTACCCAGTCCCACTCAAAACCCTGACCAGTCAGACGTTCCCTTCTAGAGGAGCAGCTGTGGTATACAGGCCTCAGACAGCTGGTGGTCAGCACCTGAATGCCATATTGTCAGGCTTAATGAGACAACCTGAGATGGGCCACTCGTTTGCTTAGCAACCTGCGAGCGAGTGAGTGAGTGTTGTGGTATACTGAACACTTGTGAATAATTCAATGCAAAATTATGTCAATGCTGCAGGCCAATAATTTGATAACGGCAGGGATCAGCTTTCAAAGGGTCTAAGTCTGAATACCTCCAAGCAGTGCTTCTCCCTGGAACGCTCGCTCCATTAATACCATGAAGCAACAGCTGGCTGTGTCACTTAGCTTTTGTTTCAAAGGCAGCACCTCTGATATGTGATATTCTTGTGTTAAATAGAGGCTTGCTCTCTGGAAAAGTTTCCTTTTATGGCGCTGTCTGACATATAGTTGAATTCTGTGTAGTTTTGTGAACTTATTCTAGTTTCCCTCTGCTCTCAGCCGCGACCGGCAGATATGACGGAGAGTTTGAAGATACGGTTTGATTTCCCCAGCCCCGTCATACAAGCCCAGGTAAGCTACCTGCTCACGGTCAGAGCAGACGGCGACATGGGAGCGAAGCTTTTCTCTGTGGTCCTTGTTCCCATCTGTGCTCCTGTGACCTGTTGTTTCTAATCGCCGCCTCATTTAGATATTTCCATGTACTGGCTGGGAGTAGTTGTAGAATTTCCACAAGTAGGATTAGATTAGGTGGCACCTGGGTGGAGTGTGCAGGAGGAGGAGGATTTATCTGGAGTAATCAGCACTTTTGCATTGATATCAATACTTTATTTGCATGCATTGTCAGGATTGTTAAACAGAACCAGCTGAGCTGGGTTGTAGCCACTTAAACAGCTAAGCAGACCAACCGCAGTACCTTAATTCATCAGAAATGTACATGTCGGCCTGCTTTCTGTCTTTCAGACGGTGAGGAATCTTGTTACTGCTGTGCTAAAGGAAAAAGGGCCAAATGGGCAAATCACACAGTCCTCCATCCAGGTGAGTCTGAAGGCTCCATTAAAGGGCGTCTTTGCTCTGAAATGCTATAGTATTCCATACATGATTGAAGGTTTCGCAGTACCGTTTTCAAATGTGACAGTTTTTACCTTGTTTATGCACAGCAGAATAACTCCATTAGTAAAGTAAATCAGTAAAGGCCTATTTAAGCACCTTTAAGCCACGTTTGGATGAAAATGGTGAGTTGTGCGTGTCGTTGCTGTGTGTCAGGGTCCAGCGTTGGAGGCTCTGTGGCAGCAGTGCTGCAGTGACTGCGCTCTGGTGCGCTCAGCCTGCTGCGATGCCTTGGTGCTGCTGGTGGATCAAGGCCACGCAGACCAGCACTACGTCCTCAACAGTGTCCTCAACCTCCTGCCCTCTGCCAGGTACACAACAGACACTCACACCTGGCCTCTGTGACAGCATCGTGCCTGTAAACTCAGAATGGGGCGGTCATCAGCAGAGCCCTGTGTGTTTTGAAGGACACCTACAAAGTTTAAAGGAGTTTTTGATTGCTGAGTTCCGGGAACATGGATCACCAAAGATGAGTGGTGTCTCCATTTTCCCTTGTGCTTCTTAATAAGATAAGAAAGAAACTTAGATCAGAAAATAAGAACCAGCTGTCCTTTTTCTTGAATTAAGGAAAAGAAAAGTTGCTCAATGCTTCTGGAAGCAAATAAGGGTCATTAATATTTTGAGCTTGTGAAATGGTGTTATAATAATTGCAGTTGTATATCAGCTTTTGTGTGCATGTGAGAAAAATGCATGCATGAATCTGATTGTGTGAATAAAACTCAGCAGCCGTAGAAATATTTGGGGGATGTGTGAAAAGGTTCTGTGCACACAGGTAGAATTTGCACATGTACAGAAAGTTTTCTTCGTGTGGAAATATTTTCTTATTTTACAAATTCACACATTCAGATACGTGCATACAGTTTGTTCACATGCACACAAAAGGTGATTACACCACTGCAGGCTGAGGAATTATTTGTGAACATCATTTCCCAGGCTCAAATATTAATGACCCTTATTTGCTTCTGTAGATGCTGTGATGTCCTCTGTATTCACAGCCTGGAGATACTCTATCTCTCACAGATGAGACAGTGCTTTTGAAGATGTGTGCGACTGAAAAATCAATCAAAAATTCTTATATGCCCTCACTGCGCAGGATATAGTGCTCTTAATTTGAGTTTTCACCGGCTTAAAGCTGCAGTAGGTAAGATGGAGAAGAGAGCAGACTTAGCCTGAAAATTTGAACCAACACAAGTTTCGTCACTCCCCCTCCCTCTCTGCTGCACTCATGCCCTGCCTCCAAGCCCCTCCTCCCTGCAGCGTCTGCGCGGCTGCCGTGACAACCAGTAACATTAGCCTTAGCATCGGAAACAAGCTAACTCTGCCAGCCGCTACATCACAGTCGCTAACATACCGTATGCACTGTGGAGTGTTACTGTAACAATCACCATATTAGCTTTATGTTTATTTGTTGTCTTAGCTGTATATGCTGTTGTTGGCAGCGGCCAACAACACAGATTACATGTTTCATGTACTGCTGTCTGGGCATAGGGACAGTTTTAGCAAATATGACAAAAAATTACTTTTATACAAGTTACATACTGCAGCTTTAAATGAAGAATGATGAAGTTAATGTGACTAAAATTCACATGGACTTGAATTGGATTTTAGTTTGGTTTATTGTCCTTTTCGAAATTTTCTTTGCGTGGTGACTGTCAGAAAACCACGACAGAAAAGATATTACAATTAATAACATTAACAGCAAAGTGCTTGACAACAGCATCACCAGCAAGACAAAAGTTAAGTCACACGCAAGTGATGAACACCTCGAAGATTAGTTGAACAGAGCTTTCCTGAAGGATCTCTGGGCACAGTGTACTCATACTGTAGGTGACACTGCACCTCTATGCAGAAGCATAACCAAGCTTTTAGCTGTAATGCCACCTCGTCCTTGCCCCCTCTGCTGACTTGGATCCATTAATTCTTCTCATGTCCCGACAGTCAGAGCAGGAGGATCAAGTCTAACTGCAGAGTGACCTTTTCAATTCCACATAATGTGACTCATCTTCTGTGGAAAATGCTGAGGCAGCATTTTTAAATGCCCTTTTTGCCAGTGGTTGATGGAACAAAAAAAATACTCGCCAATACCTCTCTGTAAACAATAGATCACAGGGCTGTGTGGATGTGAAAGGAGTCACTTGTTTGATGAATCCAAAGATATTTGTCACAAATGTCTTAATTCCCCTCAGCTGTGTGGAGGTTTTTAGCAAATTGTAGCTCATTGTTTTGGTTTGCAGCCCAAAAAACGTAGTTTGGCTCACTCTCATCAGCCTGTTTCCATCATCAGCAGGCAGCTGTACAACACCTACCCAGCACCAAACAGCACACGGCCACAGTTAGAGATTGGCTGATGTGCTTAGTGGAGCATTTTGCAACTAACGAGTCGGGTGTTTTTCTCTTGTCAAGTCAGTATTTGACTTACATTCATCAGATGGACACAAACACAACTTCAAATGAATCTCATATTGCTTTGTTATAAATAAACCATAATTTGCTAAACATTTTGCCATAACACATTTCTAGGGTCATAATATGTCAGATCGTGTTTTACATGTTGCTACGCTGCCCCCAAGTGGCCAAAAAGTCAATTTCATGCAGTTTTACAAAAAAACAAGTACAAAAAAAGAAGCTTTGGTCAATAATTTAAGAAATAGAAAAACTGAGCGTGGAAGTTAATTCTTGACCTTGGAAAAAACAGTTAGACAAAAAAAATAACGCTTAATTAAATGAAGGTAAGCACACTAGTTCCTTGAGATTTCCAGCACATCTTCCATTTCTAATCATTGGCTATATGAACAGATCAATCAGCCTGGTTCAGTTATTTCTCCACAGTTTTGAATGACTCTCCTGTCTGTCTGAGTAAAACATTCTCCTCACGTTGTTTGAAAGTTTAAAGCAGGCATGTCAAACCTATTCCACAAAGGGCCGTGTGGCTGCAGGTTTTTCCTCCAACCAATCAAGAGCACGCAGTCTGACCAATCAGCTGTCTGAAGACTGAGATCAGCTGATGAAATGAGTCAAGTCTGGTGTGCTGCTGCTTGGTTGGAAAGAAAACCTTCAGCCACTCGGCCCTTTGTGGAATAGTTTTGACCTATGTGGTTTAAAGGAACAGCTCAAAACTTAGTGAGATGTCCCACGGCGTTCTTTTTTTCACTTTCGAAACGAGATGAGATAAGAAATAGTTTCACGACACAACTCCCCCTCAAACCCCAACTTGTCATTTTCACATTTCTGTCCTGCAGGTTGTGCGTGCACGTTGAACAAATGGGACACATCAACAGTCTGTGAGCTTTAAGGGGTGTTGGTACATATTTGAACAGAGAGGAGCTCATTTCCCAGCAGGCTAGCTGTTCCTTTAAAACAGTGTCATTGTGTTTTTGGTGTTTCTTGACTTTCTCTGTGTTCTGTTTTTGCCTTGTGAACAGAAATGTCCAGGGGCTGATAAAGGTCATTGGACGGCTGCTTCAGATGCAGGCAGACCAGAGAGACAAAGAAACCCTCTTCACCTGTCCTTACTCCATCAGGTCAGTCTTTGTCATGTACACAGTGTCTCAGCTTGTGTCTCTGTGACCTCACTCACGCACACCTGGTATGAAAATTCCATCTTTATCCAGACCCATCGCCTGGATGGAAACACTACAATAAAAGGTATAAATGTGTTTTTAAGGTTTTCTGGTGATGATCAAGTGTGCATTAAAGATAGCAGGTCTAAAGACAAAGGTATGGCATCTGGATACAGACCAGACAATTTTCACATATTTTTGACCATAACTCAAAATTCACACACTAATTATAACAAAATGTCTCACAATGACATTAAACACAAACATTGTAGTGTTGGCAAGCAAATATATATAGTTAGATAACTTTCTAATCACCAACTACTAATTTAGAGCAGTTTGCTAGTGTAGGCAATCATTATGTGTGTGTATGTGTGGGGTACCGTTGTATTTCCCTGTGCTGTCGTTCACGGTTTCACCACTTGGTGTCACTGTTTTTGCACCAGCTGTCGATCAAATTCGTATAGTTATTGCCTCATCCTAATGCTTTGTCCTAGTTCACATACTTTTTGGTGGCTAACGTTAGCTATTTTTAGCCGTTAGCCTCGTTGCTTTCACATCTCAAAGAGAAGTGGTAGCAAAGTGATCAACGCTGCATTAAAAATAGCGCTTTTCACTGATTGGCCACAGGAAGTGAAAACGTCATTTTCTGCATCCTTCATTTTGGAGTAGTTAAGATGAACCTCACGTCTCTCTGGCGTAACCGAACATCAAAACAGCTGTAGCGTCAAACTAATCAGTTTCAGTGCATCGTTCAGGGTGAACTTTGCATCCTAAATTCGTAGAGAGCTCATGTGTAGCTGGAGCAATGGGCTTCTGGGATCGTTCATGCTGGCTCATTGGCACACTGTCGTGGCTTACTGGAACACTTGAGTAGAACTGAGTCATTGTTAGTGTTATGAGTAACATCTGTGCTATTTTGTTTGTTATCGACATTTCACTCATTTTCGGTTTGATTTAGTTGATCTGGATGAACATTTTGGCTTCTTCACACCCTGTCTGATTGTCTGACTGCTCGTTTTTCTTGACCTGCTCAACTTTTTAGCATTTTCACAACGTTTTAAAGTCGGCAGTTACTGTTCAATAGTTGAACCAATGGAAATGATGGTCAGATTTACCGAAATATTCGACAACAGAATGATGCTTTAAGTTAGCGCTCCCAGCTGAAACCTTGTTCTTATCTTTTCACTGAATGAAAACAGACATTTTATTGGAAGCTTTTGGTCAGGGAGCAGTCTTGATGTGATAATGCAGAGGATTCAGTCTCTATGCAGAGCAGGGCTCGCTGTCTGTGGCGCAGGGCAGTCTAACTGGTTGAACACCCCCAGGCTGATACAGTGTAATGCTGTGAGCCCCCTCCTCCTCCTCCTCCTCCTCCTCCTCTTCCAGTCTTAGATCTGCACTTCTGCCAAGATCCTGGGGCCTCCTTAATCAGTTACAGCGGGTGATAAAAAGAATGTGCTGCTTTGTCTTTTTTCTTTTCCTTCAGGTTTCCCTTCCTGCCTCCTACACTCCATGTTTCTCTCTCTACCTCTGACACGGTTACCTCCTTCTTTTTTTCCCTCGCTCCCTCTTAACCCCTCTTTGTCCACATCTCTATCCCTTCTTTCTCTCTTTCCTACAGTCTTCTCCTCCTTCCCATTGTCCTTTTCTTTCTCTTTCTGTCTTCATTGCTGTCTCTGCTGTCTGCTTCTGTCTGGCAGCCTGAACCTCCCTGGTGGGAAGATGAATGTGTTGAGGGCAGCAGGGTGGCGCCGTTGGCCTGGCAGTCTGGCCCGCCATTGGTCATTGGGTCTAGCACTGCTGGGTAACTGTAAATGCTGCGGGATTAATGGAGGATGCATACTGGTGCCCATTGTTGACCGTCTGCTCGCTGCTGCCCCGTGCAATCTGCCACTGAGACTCTGAGCCACTTCAGCCCCCAGCAGGATCAGGGAAGATTCAGTCCGCCACACCACCTTATTTCTCATGTGCTGTGAGTCTGGCTGAGGTGGTGCAGTCTGTCCCGTCTGTCCCCTGCAGGCTTTCCCACATACTCAATGTATCTGACCTGCCTCCTCAGGTATGGGTGTAACCGACACATTTATATTGAAATTTGTGCCTGTGTTACAATGACACAACAGGTATTCAGCCTATAGTCACTTAATGGAACCCTCTAACCACATTTTGGTTTGTTTCCAGTCAGCTGCTGCTCATGATAACGTTATCATGAGCAGCAGTAGCAATCATCACTGAACGGACAAAGAAAAGGTCGCAAACAGAAAATCCTACATTGAGACGTCACTTTAGCCTGAGCGAGGTTGGATCTTTGAGGCTGATGTCAATAAAGATATTTCATACTTAGAAAGCGTTCAGTTACAATAACATATATCAGCTGATAGATGCAAACATTTCTGGTAAGGATCCCTTAAATTCCAATCATGCATTTTATGTTCTTGTCATGCATGAGTCCGTTTCTTTAGAGTTTCAGATGTTATGCTTCACGAACTGAAGCTTCTTGACTTCAGTCCTGCTTATTGGTCACATGCTATCCAAAGCTAAACATCACAACCTTTTTCTGTGCTTTTTAGTGAGACACATTGTCTGAATGTCATCCTTTTTAGGATGAGGACTTCTGCCACGTACCATCCCGTTGTTAAATGAGGAAGAGCGGTTCTGTAGGTCATTTGTAAGGAAGCTGCCATATGTTATCTGTTAAAGATTGCTTAAAGATTAAAGGCCGCTCCCAGAGATTTGTGAGGGGTAATGTTTTGGTGAGGTTTGGCTGCTTTCAGATAATAAATCAGACCTGTACTCCAAACCTAGTCTTCGCCTCAGAGGTTGGTGTAACCTGCAGACATCTGTGCTCCGCTGGGCGGTGCAGCAGGCAGATCTTACCTGGCCCATTTGTCTGCCAGCACTCTGACTCAGCTGTGAACTTGGGGTTGAACTAAAAGGAGGAACGTCCTTGCCTTGACTTCCTGCCTCTTCCTTTGTGTGGCAGCTGAAAAGTAGGGAGCGCTATCAGAGGCTGATGGATGGGAGCTGTATTGAAGCGGAGAGTTTGGAGACAACTGCAGGGAACCTGAGGAGGGGGCACAGAGATGGTCAGATAGATTACACCATGGGAAGAAGGAGTAGCAGGAGGGGGGAGTGGAGCTGCTGAGTGGTCCACGTCTGGGCCACGCTGCAGGCTGTCACAGGAACAGACACGCTCAGTCACCAAACTTCCTTCCTACACTTACATTGTGATGATTGATGGAACACACTGGTTAAGTGGACCTGATGGAGGTCCCCCCGTCCCCCGACACACACACCAACACCAGCCCCATTGTGTTAACCTCTGGCCTGTCTGTGAGCTCAAACCTTTACAAAACGCAGACTTCACCTTGGATTTGACCTCAGTGTTTTGTCTGGACTTAATGGGTGTGCAAATTCAAGAGTAATGGAGGCTGTCCATTGTTTACATGGACAAGACAGGACGGGGCAGGACAGGTGGAGGATGGGAAAACTTTTGACAATGGTGTAATGGAGACACCTTAGCCATCGAGAAAGCTTTGGTTTTAAATGACTATTGTATAGCAAATAATAAGCAAACATGATCATCATGAAGATAGAATGTGAATGTTAGAGACGTCTGGCTCACGTCATGTTTTACTGGACTGCTATTGGACAGAGAGTTTTTGTAGCTTATGAATAGTGAAGCAGTTTGCAAACAATTCCAACAGACTGAGCCCTCTTTCCTCTGGTTAAACCTTGATTCACATAATATCAGTACTTCAGGCCGATCAGCTTCAGAATTTTGAAGGAGGACCTTCAGCATTTGGATCAAGAAGCTTGTGAAAAATTAGGTGTGTCAGATTTGGTAGTCTACAGCTGTTTTTTCAATGTGTCAGATACATATTTAATCAACATTCGAACTAATGTAAGTGTTAGATCAGACTGGGCATCCGCAGATACCCAATATTCTGGCTGCTTCTCTCATGCCATCATGAGTTTTTTTTTTGGTCTTAAGTGAAATGCCTCAACAACTACTGGATGACCATGAAGTTTGAGATTAATGTTCCACACAAGATTACTTTGCTGATGCCTTAAATTTTCACTCTAGCAGTTCTAATAAAATCTGTGCCCCCTGCATGAGATTAAAATGAGAAAGTGGAGACTGGATCCGTGATGTGAACATGGCCTTTGCTCTGTCCCGTTGTTTTGCAGGAGCAGCCCTCATCCATACATCACAGTCCTGGAGAACCGAGTGGACTGCTGGCCAGCTCTGCTGCTGGAGATTGATGACTTCATTCAGCAGGCTGCTGACAGGTTAGCATGGCTGCATCAGAGGCCTTGAACCCTCCATCCAATCACTCCCTCCTTCACTGCATGCATTTCAAAGCCATCTGTGACGAGCACCCCATGCCAAATAACTCATCGCACCACTGACAGCTGTGATTATGCAACACTGACAAATATGGCCATGCACACACACCACAGTATAGATGAGTTTCTTCGCAAGGCTTCAGCCTGAGAAAGTTTCAGTTTCACACCTGTTTGAGTGGTATTGACCTTTGATATTAGCCAACATTATGCGGTGGAGTTGGAGCTGCTCATCAGCACACTGTGTGTGTATGTGCTGCAGAAATGAACCAGCCTACGTCACCATGCTGGTCCCCTTCCTGCGGTACCTGTACTGTGAACCTCAGAGGCAACCCCAGCACGCCCTCCTGCGACACGGTCTCCTCAGGGTGCTGCTGCCCATGCATCCAGGAGCTGGATCGGACCTCCAGAAGAAGGACCAGACACAGACGTCCCCAGTGTCTGATAGCCTGCTGCAGTGCCTCTGTCAGCTGGTGCCACACATGCAGGTGACGCCCTGATATTGGAGTGCGTTTAGGGAATAATCAGTGTAATTAGCATAGCTTTACTCCTGAGTGACATTTCAACCTTTAGGTTAATCAGATATGCTTTAGGTAAGATCAAACAAAAGACCCTGGTGTATAGTAGGTACATTTTTATATAAACAAACCTCATCCCCCATTATCAAAATACCTTGAAAGATGCCATAATCACACAAAAAACAAAGAAATAAAAAGTTTCCCCCAACACTGAATAGCTTTGTTGAAGGTATCTTCCAACAATGTGTTGTCATTGACAGTACTTCTTGGAAGCATGTCAAAGTGTTGGTGTCTGTGGTGCCAGGTGGACAGTGTGGAGGCGGTGCTGGAGCTCTGTGGATTCGTAGACGCTCTGCTTCAGGGTCTTATCTCAGCCTCGGAGGACCGCTGGAGGACCGAGAGAGTCGAGCTGCTTCTTCAGCTCCTCTGTGCCTGCCAGCGCTGCCTCAAATTAAACGGAGACTGTCGGCCTCTTCTCAGCTTATTGCAGCAGCTCCTGCCGGCCTGCCAACAGGTGAGACAGCAAAGCTCATCATCCTGTAACATTCAGATTCATTCAGATTTTCAGGGTCGGTGTCTAACCTTTATTGTTATTGTAGGAGCTCCCATTGGATGAGCTGTTGATGGGCGTGGCCCTGCTGCTGCTCGAGGCCCCTGCAGCTCAGCAGACCAGCCTGCTCACTCTGGGTAATTACCTTCTAAATACATGTCTACTGGGCACTAAGGCTGAGACATCCAGTCCTGGACACACAGTCATATGATATATATGTCATATATCTGCCCTGTAACAGTTCATTACAGTATGATCCGGATGCTTTGTGAAGTTCTCTTCCAGCATCCAGTGCATCAGTTGAAGCTAAAGCTCTCCTGCTGGCAAATCCTGAGCTCCAAATGAAATGTTTCAAGGAAACAAAGCCAAGGCCAAAGACTCATCTTTTCAAAGTATAATCTTTGAAAAACTCCACCCGTGTCTCTCCAACACCTACAAATGGTCTCATTTACAGTGTTTCATCTCTAATTGCTTTTGTAATGACTATCATACCCATGTGCATGATATGAAACTCATTATAGGTTATTATACTGTATCACTGTTATTATGGCTGCACCACATGCTTGTTTTAATACAGCAGATCTACATGAAAAATTAAATTTCACACACCATTAGCAAGCCGTCAGAGCCCAGAGGAAGAAGGTACATTTTTTTGGTTTTTTTAATTCCAAAAAGTGAATGCACCCCCTCAAGAGAACAGGCAGTTTTTGCTGATATAGTTGTCGTTGTTTCTTTTTGTCTTAAAAGGAAGATCCATTTAAGATTAAGATTAAGATTAAGATATACTTTTATTAATCACTGCACACACATGCTACGGGGGGGACTGCACATAGACTGCTTAGTGAAATTATTTTCTCAGCATTTGACCCATCCTAGAAAGTCCTTCCTCCGTGGCAGACAAAAGGAAGATCCATTTAGTAAAGTAAATAGACTGACAAACCCACTGTACACTACCTGCACAGCACCAAGCAGCAGGGAGACACGAGTAGAAACTAGCTGGTGAACACAGTGGAACATATCTTATAATGATCTAATGCATTTCTTGGGTCCCCTAGTTTCCTCGAGAGGAGCTGATATGTACTGTGACTGTCATTTCTTCCTGGATGACTCTGCAGTATAGTACTGCTGTGATTAGAGGGGAAATGGTTTCCTCCGGATTGCTAGCAGAAGCTAGAAATACCTTTAGTCTGTGCACAGCGTGTTATCTGAATATGTAAGAATGTAAAATGTTTTTACAGACAAGCATGCAAGTCCACACATCTGAAGAATAAATCATATTTTTTTAGGTTTAAATGGATTTTGGACTATGTGACTACAAAACATTTTCCTGGATCCTTCTCATAAGTTTTTTTTGTCCTGTCTTGTTTACCTCTCACAGCGCTGACTTTAGTCCCTGAGCAGACTGAGCTGGCGCCCTGGTCGAGTCCAGTGCTGGTTCTTCCTGTGTTGCAGCTCCTGTCCTGCTCGGCCCTCATCGAGCCGCTGACCGACCGGCGGACTCACAGCCTCAACCAGGACTTAGCCCACAGCCTGCTCCGCAGCATCAGCAGAGAGGCAGACAAATGCCGACAGGTAACGCTGAGGCTGCTGCTCAAACCTGTCAAAACAAACATATCATCATGGATGATGTTCAAATGAAAAGATTTTGGCAGTATCAGTGTCAGCCTTTGCCAGCCAACAGTGTTTAAAAGCACTTTTAGCCACATTCACAGTTTTTTTCAAGGCTGGAACTGTTGCTGAAGCTCTCAACTTAGAGCTCAAGCAAATATAGAATTCCTGTGTTAACACCTTTCTCTGTCACTGGTTGAATTGTTTATCATTGATTTTAGCATTGAGTAAATCAATGTTTGCTGTTTTCATTTCTTGATCTCTCCCCTTCTCACCAGTCTGGTCCACCATTGGCACTTGCTCTCAGTTCCTGGTTCAACGAGCTCAGCGTGGCTCTATCCATACTGCGCAAACTGGCAGATGATCCAGCAGCGGCAGCTGATTGGCTGCTGTCTGTCAGCTCGGCCCTGTCGTCGAGCCAGCAGCAGCTCTGCTCCCTCACCCTCATTGTGACCCATCTCATCATCGCGGGTCAGGAGGACGTCTGCCAGCTGGCTCTGGATACGAGCCAGGCCATCGCTGCAGCCGACCCCTGCCAGGTAGATAATCCACAAGGCTTAGCAACACAGAGACTCTCAGTTAAAGCATTTTCTCTGGAGCTTTTTAATAAGTGACTGAATATTTGACTGAGGTGCTTAGTTAAAACTGAAATATGCACATTTCACCTTAAGGCAAAATAAGTGATGCTAGTCCTGCACGACAACAGTTTTACACAAAAGTGCTTTTTGATCCGCATAAAAATTTTCACACAATAGTAAGTCACAGCACTCCAACACATGAAGTAAATTTACCAAAAAAGTGTACAGTACCAAAAAATGAATGGTTGACCGACAAATCAGCGGGCCGATTAATCGCAATGATATCTGGCATTTTGAGGTGATGCCTTCACTGACAAGGCCGATTAATCAAAAAATGTCTGCATGTCATGTGTTGGAGACAATGAAATCAATCTGGACAGACTAAGACAGTAAGTTATCTAATTTAACACCCAGTAATTTGGTTTTAGTGACCTGCTGAACTGATATTCCATCTATGGATAAGTTGACCACAGTTTGGTTACTGAAAACATTCCACCTACCAAATACATTTAATTTTCTCATTGTTTTCGCCCATTCAGTAATGATATACAGCTCGACATGCAGAGTCCCTGTCAGCTTTATTAAAGTTGGGGATTCACCAAACAAAGTTGAGTCATCAACATACATAACTACGTTGGCTTTTTTAACAACATATAGTAAATAATTTCTAAAAACTGAAAATAAAAGTGGCCCCAAGCAACTCCCTTGTGGAACACCACAAAATATTTTCTTACTGTCAGAAAAGCTGCCATTGAAGAACACTCACTGTCTTCTGTTGGAGAGGTAACTCTTCATCCAGATGAGAGCTAAAGGTGAAGTACCACGAGGTTTGAGCTTGTCAATTAGAATACTGTGGTCAATGATATTAAAAGCTGCAGTAAAATCCAAGACTAGCTAGTTTCCTGCCATCCATATATGTTAAGATAAGATAAGATAAAATAGACTTTATTTATCCCACAATGGGGGAAATTCACGTTACAGCAGCAACAGGACAGAGTGCAAGAAGTCAGAGGACAAAAAGACAAAAAAATTAACTGACCATTAACCATTGATCAGTCATGTGTACTAATACAGTGCAAGTGGAGTGTGTCTATAAGCATGCTGTGCTGATGAAGCAGTCCATTTTTACTAAAATGATTTAGTATTTGGAGATTATTTCTCAAGCATCTTATCTTACTCAGCACATGGAGTTTATTAATACGTCTACAGTTCTCCAGAGATTCCACTGAGAAAACATCTATTAAAGATATGACATATTGGTTTGGAAAGCAACCTAGCTGCAAGTAAATAAATAAATATATATGTGTGTGTATGTGTGTGTGTGTGTGTGTATATATATATATATGTATGTTTAACAGTTTAACATCATCCAATTGCATACAAGGACTCAAATTGTTTTTTTTATCTTGTTGATAAAAAAAAGCTGTTAAACAGCCTCGTATAGCCTGAGGACGAACTGACCTGCACAGTCTGTATACTTTTTGGAATTGGCTGCCTTATACAGTATGTCATCCAAGGTGTTTTCCACTGCATCTGCATTGTGTCTCAATCTTTAATTATATATCAGCTCTTACGTTCAGAATACCCTTCAACCGCTTTCAGTGCTTCAGCTCCCATTCCAGCTTCTTGAAGTGCAGCTCCCATACAGTTACAAATGCACATTTTAAGGCAATTTTTCTTCCTGTCTGCCAAAGTGCCCTTTTTTAAACCTAGCAGAAGACACAAATGGAGTATTTCGTTTACAACATATTGATATTTTTGGTTTTGGACCTAATGTGTCAGAAGCTTTGACTCTGTTTCTTAGAAATGCAGCCTTCAAAACCCTGTGTCCCTTCAGCTTTTCTGCAGTTGTATAGAGAGGTTTAATCTGACAGACTTACCTCTGACCCTCTGGGACTGTAAATGGAGTCACTAGCTCCAGACGATGATGTGAAATATCACATGGTGCTATAGGCCCCTCATTATTCGGTCTCGTTAGATGCCTCAGAGTATTCTGCTGCTGGTTTAATTGCTCCCAGAGTGCCACTTGTGCCGGTCGTTTGATGCGTTAGTAGAAGGTTATTGGCATATTTGAATCCATTGGATTTCTCTCCTCATGGTATCATATCACCTCACATCTGCCTGTTTACTCTGACAAACACTTAAAACACCTTGTAGGTTTGCAGTTTCTCTTTGTTACAACAGATGAGAGGAATAACAAAACTAACCTTTGTGTGTAGATGCAGGAGGAAAGATGATTTTAGATTTGTTTATTTATTAATGATGATTTATCAGAATGATGATGTATTGATTTGAAGTTTGTGGATTAGGGTCAGCAGCAGACTTTTCAGGGATTCGACTTGAAGGAAAACCTCAATATTCTTCTTCTCTGCCCCTTCACTTAATCTCAAGCAGGTGAAGTGGTTGCTATGCAACAGCCAAGGTGCAGGGCAGCAGTAAGAGCTTTATGTTAATTAAAGGCTGCTACACTGCAGAGCTGTTGACTACATGCATCCAAGGACCCTGACATTTTCCTATTTTTTGACTTGAGCATTGAAGGGAATGATGGACTGTTAACCCTGCATTGTCTGTCATTCGGCTCTCTAACTTGTATCATGAAGCTTTATTTGATTAGTGTGGAAATGAGCTGGGACTCAGACATCCATGACCGTGGCTCAGACCAGGACGAGATGGGGAGGTGGGACAGCCCATAACCTTAATGTTAATGTGTGTGACTTGAAACTGACACCACAGCTCTCTCACTCTCACCTTTTAAAGATGTGCTTGCAGTGTTTTACACCCCAGAGACATTATCATTCATTAGAAGACATGTTTGTGTCCACCTGATGAATGTCTCCTCTTAGCTCTGTTTTGGTCCCCAACAATTCCTGGGAAAAATCTTTAGCTCTTTAGCTGCTAAATACTCCACTAGCTTCACCAGCTGGTCTCTCACTGTATCTGCCTGCTGTTTGGTGCTGAGCTGTTCGGGTACAGCGGGTTTTTCAAGCTTTTTCACTGAAAACAGCTGCTGGTGCTGGAAATGACTCTGGTGAGAGCTGTGAGGATGAACCAGAACAGGCTGTCAACCCCAAAACAAAGAGCTAAAAGAGGCTAAAGAGCTCTATAAGGATGAGTGATATTGCGGAGTTGAAGAACATTCTTCACATTACACACAGTACACATATTCGTTTGATTCATTGTGTGCCAAAAGAATGGAAAATTAAGCAATTGAAAAATAAAAGAAGCTAGGAAAGATAAACAAAAGAGTAAAATAAATTTGTTTTAACAAGTAGATGTAATTGATTAATAATAGTATTGTAATATTTCTCTTTACACTCCATTTTAATGGTTTATCCCACAGTATTGTTTGATGATGTTGTATTTTACTGCCTTTGCTCAATGATAAGCAGCTCCATTAACAGACACAGTGTCTATTCGCTAATTGGCCAGTCTCCTGACAGAAATGATCCTGGACAGAAGACAAAGAACGTTTTAATAATTAGGCACCAGGAGGGACCAGACTTCAGACTGCTGCACTAGGGGAAAATGAGCATTAGCAGAAGTCAAGCTTATCTCGCAGCTCTTATCGGAGAAGCTCAACAGCTGTGGACTGAACTTATTTTTAAGTGTATATCTTTGGTTCAGCTGACTCCGCATGTTTAATATTATAATGAACACATTTTCCAAACTATTCTGCACCAGTTCAGTTAACTTAAAGTTTGAAGGCACTGGTCATTCATCTCTTTATGAGAAGACATTTTTACAGTGTATGAATGTTTTTACAGTGTAATGTGGAGTGCTTTGCATGATGACAGCGGCACTGAGTGTGCACAGCTGAACTGTTAAAGCCCTGAACACAAAACTTTAATGTTCAATTTCAGACACTTCAGATGCCTAGAAGGACAGAAAAGATCACGTCAAAGTGATCTTTTAATAAGCTTATTGTCATCAACCCTTCCCAACACTCCCTCCCTCTTCTGGAATATCTCTGGTGATTCCCAACAGGTTAGGAGATCTCCTCAATGTCAGCACAGAGAGTCTGTAGGTTATGAAAGCTGAGAAAGGACTCCTTTCATTCTCTGACATGTTGGATAAATACTCGCTCCTGTATGACTGTTTCCTTCATTCAAGCTCATATGTGCCTGCAGGTCCCTTCCCTGATTCCTGTTCTGTTGTTCAAATTGGGGAAGGAGAAGAATCCAGGCCAGGCTCATGCTATGCTCAACTGCCTGCCAAACCTTGGGACTCACAAGGTACTGAGCACAGCTGGCCTCCACTGTCCGCCTTTAGAGTGAAGATGTTATGACAGAAAGTAAAACCCTCCACTGATCGTTCTTCTTCATGCAGAATTCATACTCTGAATATGAAAACCTCATATGCAGTGGACTCATTGTCAGACCTGTGAGAATAAACAGGAACCTCATTTCAGATGATCTTAACCATTAACAAACACCATGTGCTGTAATGTTCCAGCTCTGCGTCCCCATGGTGCTGCAGACACTCCACATGCTGGCCAGCGCCCCCAAGCTCAGAGCAGTGGCGATGCGCCTCATGACTGTTCTCTGGAAGAAACAGGTCTGTATTAGTAACTTCTAATCATCATGTTAATATATGTAGGCCTTCTTTATTCTTTTATTTTTCCTGTGTCGTCTCTTGTTCGCTCATAACTGACTTCATTCCTTCCTGTAAGGATCGAGTCTACCCGGAGCTGCAGCGTCTGCTGGGCCAGCAGGACAGTAGGGTGGTGGTGGGAAAGGACACCCATTGGGAGCAGGTCCTGGCCAGGGCCGCCTGCCTCAGGGACATCTGTAGAGAGAGGTCAGACCACCACACACGTGGTGTCTCACACGAGGGTCTGACTGATTGAACACAATGACAACGGACAAAGACTTGATAGCAGGAGCTCCGTTCTTTAAGATGAGGCAATGGCTCTGTGCAGACGTAGAATGATCTGGGCATAATCTGTGGGATAAATCATCGATAATGAAACATAATGTAATATTATTTTAGAGCACTTTGGTATTAGTGTGTTTCTTTTGCTCCAAGAAGTTTCTGTACATCTGCACACTGCTTGTTCTTTCACTGCCACCTTCAGTCAGTCGGCTTAGCTCTAATTTGAGAACCTGCACATGAATTTGTTGTGTTTGGACCTGCACGTTTGATTTAAAATGTCTCTAAAATACAGTGTAATTGCGAGCACCCCATTGTGTAGTGAATGAAACAGAAATCTGCTTGTGTGTGTTTGTGTGTGTCAGGCCTTACCAGCATGGAGGGGACATGTTAGCTGCCATTACACTCACTTTAAACCAGTGCACCAGACCAGACCTGGCAACCCCTGCTGCTCTCGCCCTGCAAGGACTACAGGAGCTGTGCCGGGCAGAGGTCTCTCACACACACCTGAGGCCAGTGTACTGCATGCACAGTAAATGTAGCCACAGAGGTTTATGAGGCTTGTTTTGCAGGTAGTGGACATCGTCTCAACGTGGAGAAGTCTTGGGCCCGAGCTGAGCAGCGACTCCCGTCCACTGATGGTCAAAGCCATAGCTGGACTTCTGGCGCTGGTTCCGCAGCTCATGGTCAAGTCAGAGGAGTACGAGGTATCAGACCTCCTTCAGGAAGGCGTCTCTTTGATGCTGGAGCTTTGTTTTTGTGTTTTTGTGTCTTCCTGTCTGTTTTTAGCTTTGGCTCCCCCCAGTGGTAGCATCAAAAAATCCACTGACTAATTCTTCAACAGTCAAAACAATTTAAGAGATACACATACACTCATTAAATACATAATTTATACTGATTTTAAAGCTTCCAAAGCTAAGGATTAAGTAGATTATCACAGTAAAAAGAAAATGAGCTAGAAATCCTGCAGCTGGTGATGATCACCGAGGGCCTGAAGCTCCTTTTGTAAATTACAATTAACCCTGGCTAAATGGAATAACAGCTTATCTTTGGTGAGCCTTGAATCTCCTTTTTAAAAATACATGTTGTTACTTTTGGAGAATGAGATGCTTAAATCCTTTAAAATTCTTTTTATCTCTGTTTCTTCAGAAACTCAAAGAGGAGGTGGTCAGCTTTCTCTGGAACTACGCTTTGAGCAAGGTCTGTGTACTGGAGATATCTGCTGATAACTTCTACATATCTATGTACGAACACGACACTGAAAAACTGTGTGTGTTTGCTGCAACAGGATCCAGAGGTGGCCAGCTGTGGGTACAAGGCTTTGGCAGATTTTCCTGAAGCGGCCCACACAATAAATCTCCTCCCTGAGGCGGTAAGTGTCCTCCACTCTCCTAACAGTCTCAAATTCATAACTTTACATTCTACGTTTGTTCTTCACACAGTTTATATTTGCTGATTTTCCCTCCAATAATATCATGCAAATGACTTAGTGGAAAATATATATGATACGGGAAAGTTAGCATTTGAATTAACTAATATACTGTATCTTCAGCATTACTTTAGAGCAGGGGTGTCAAACTCAAATATACAGCGGGCCAAAATTAAGAAAAAAATGTTCCAAGTTGAGGGCCAGACTGGTTCAATGTTTATTGAAAACTGATTGAAATGACCTTATTGCACATTTTGAACCTGGAACTAACACAGCCTATAAGTTACTGCGTATAAAACAACATTAATCATTAAACAAATGAAAACTCAGTTGCATTCATTTCTTATGGCTCTATCTGCAGCTTTCCATAGAACGTTTTCCCACAGGCCAACAACAGCCAAAAAATCATTTCCTTCAAACAAAAACCAAAAATGCCCAAAGAGCGCAAAAAGGCAACATATATTAAACCTGAGTGTGCTGCTCTCTAAGGCGCACTAGTCTAAGCCTGGAATTAACCTCCACACACAGGACACAGGAAGTATGTGTGGACAGTGACTGTTTTTCGTATGTAAAGTGGGCATAAATTAACCATTAGCTGTACTTTGTGTTTATTTCTAACATGCTAACTTGCTAACATAAGATGGCGAGCATGATATAAACATTATACCTGTTTAACATTTGAATGTTAGCATGGTCATTGCGAGCATATTAGCATGCTAATGTTGACAATTGGCTCAAAGCACTGCTGTTGCTAACTACAGCATTGCAGAGCTGCTAGCATGGCTGCAGTCTTGTTCGATCCAAATTAGGAAAAAAATGAAGATTACATTACTCTCTTCAACAGCTTGTGCCGCCCACTGTAAATCATTTTTAACTCCATCAAAAGGCTTCCTATTTATCCACTCATTTCCTAGAACTTCCACAACACAGCACAAACAGCAGTGAGCAGATCTGGGGTCAAATGCTGAATATAAGCTGATGCCACAATATGACCTTATCATTGTTTAACGCCTAAATAAATATCTCTTGTGTCTGTTGCTGCTGGTCTGTAGGCCAGACCAGCGACTAAGCTCCCTGAAAACGAGGAGGATGAAGAGGGGAAGGAGAAAGAAGAGGAAGAAGAGAAGGATCTCTCCATCCCAGGTTCATCTTATGTGAAGCTGATGGCTCTCACCCCTGCGTCTGTTCTACCAGGTAAAGTGCACTCACGTGGTTTACGGTCGTGCTTCATGAGAGTGTTATAGTGGCTTCAGTTGGGCCACACACTGAGGCAATGGCAGGAGGCTTTGTTACTGTTTATCATTAGCATTCTGTCCTTACAGCTCTGGGAAGTTGAATCGTAGCTCCTTCTTACACACACTCATCTTTTTTTCTCTTCTCAGCCTTCGAGCTCTTCCTCACCTCACTGGTGAAGCAGGAGATGAGCCAGATGCCTCGGGGGGTCTATTTCTCTGCCCTGAGGGGGGGGAACCTGCGTTCAGACCAGGGCAAAACAGTGGCAGGAATTCCCGCATTCATGCTGAAAACCTATGAGAAAAACAAGCAGCCTGGGCTGAAGCCTGGACTAGCAGGTGACCGAATCCACCCTGTACCTGTGTAAACCTAAAGATTGATTACTGAACAGGTGTTTACGTTAATGTGTCCACCCTCGGTGACTGTGCCCCTCACGTATATGACAGAGAAACGATGTCAGGATGATGTGACAGGATGCTGACGGCTGATTGTGTGTGTTGTAGCTGGACTGCTGCTCTGTTACGGGCTGCCCGTGCAGACGGACCGTGACGGCAGACCGATCGATCGTTTCCTCATCAGCCGCAGCCGCAGCTACCAGCAGACCTTGGCAGCCCTCATTCACGAAGTACGTCCAAACCTGCTCCTCCTCTGCCTCGCACGCTCCTCTTTGGGTTTAACAAATTTCTCACTTGTTGTTTTTGGATGTGCAGGTGAACATTCAGCCGTCTGAGTGGCACCAAGCTCTCCTCCTGCCGCAGGCCTGGAGAGGGTTCATGAGCCGAGCTTTCCAGGCCGTCCTACAGGTTTGTGCCATTTTTTTGAATTTATGTATGCATGATGTATGACAAACTCAAGACTACATCAGCTGATGGTTTGCTCAGTTGCTTTATAGATCAGGGATTCTCAACCCCTGATTTTGTGACGCTCACAATAGAAGACCCTGACTCACATGAGCAGGTGGTGTTGAAAGGCAACATAGGTTCGGTTGCCTGTTTTGACAGAGAGGGATACTGAGTGGCAGCCAGTATCCTGAATAAAGCAAGGTCAGCTTGTGTGAGCTGAACCATCAGGCTGCTCTCTCCTGAGAGTTCCATCAGCTGCAGCCGAGGCAGTACCACTAGATAGAGCTCTGACTGATTGAGAATGGCTGTTATCAGTGATTCATTTCTTAGCGCATGGATCTTTGTTCATGTGATAACAGGTGGTCGTATTGTGTAGAAGAGAGAGGTCATAGCTCTGGAAGAAGCCAGTGAGTGAGTGTGCCAGATCACTTTGTCAAAAGTCCCTTTGCTTATAATAAGCAGACATGGCAACCATGTGCAGAAACCAGGACTGGACTCTGTCTCTAATTGGTGGGTTTTATTGTTATTCTGAAAAGTCCAGTTTGCTGGTTCATTTGTAGGTTTAAGGTTTAGGTTACACATTTTCTGTTGAATAGAAGATAAAAAAAGATTAATTTCACATTAAATTCCCACTGAAAATTATTTATCAATCGAGTTTTAATTTTCATTTTGGCTTTACACATTTTCAAACAAAAGGTATTTTTGTCCTTCATCTTGTACACAGAAATTGAAAATTATTTTTCAGTCTAATTGAATGATTTCAATTTGATTGTTTTCATATTGGCAGCTCTGGAATTCAATGAGTATGTCTCCTTCTGAAGATGTTGCATTATATCTGGAAAGCTGGAATGATGAACCAAAAACACTGTTAGCATGTCAACATACAGCGTACTGTCCAACCTCATAACAACGGGTCATTACATTACAGTTACTGCTGAAAATAATGGTATATAAATCAAAGTCACTACTAATAATTACACAACTATTTATTTCCATTTTTCAGTTCATCTTCAAAAACCTCTTCCTGTCACAGTCTTTGTTTGAGTACGACACAATGAACTGGATGTCCTCCATGGTAAAGTTACCTCTGCTTTTCTGTTGTTTCGTGTGTGTGTGTGTGTGCGTGTGTGTTTGTGTTTGTGTGGCTTCAGGGTCGACGTGCGGATTTGGAGATGCAGCAGAAACAAGGCAAAGAGGACCCACAGGAGCTACAGTACAAACAGCACTGTGCCTGGCTGTGGTGAGAATCACTTAAAGCAAATATATTGTACCTGTATGTTTACACACAGCCACAGTGTACTACACATATAGTGTACTCTATGTATACATCACTCTGATGGAAGTACCAGCAGTCAACAGAATGCATGAATAACACAGGTACTGGCCTTAACCATCAAATACAGACACACACACATGCACATCCTGCTGGAGCAAACATCTGCTGTTGCAGCCGGGTCACTGATGCACCAGTCAGAGATGAAAGGAGAGAGCGTGCGGTTGTGTGTTTGAGTGCATAATGTCATTCATCCATCATTGCATTAGCAGAAGAAAGATCTTGCTTTCATACAGCGATAAGACTGAAATCACTGTTTCTCTGTTTTTCTTTCATCCCTCTCAGGGCCAGAGATCAGCTGGCAGACGTCATCAAAGCTGCAACAAAGTGAGTTTTAGATTCACTGGAAACAAAATAGTTGGTTACAGTTTGCTAATGCTAACACTGGGACGGTCTCTGTGTTGCTCAGGGACAGTCCTGTTGTTCAGGGGAACTCCATCCTGGCTCTGAGCGGCCTGGCTGCCGTCCTCGCTAAATATGAGAGCAACCTGCCTGCTGATAGCGATGGCAGCCTTGGGGTAACATACTCAATATTTACCTCACAGTATGTCTGTCATTGTAAAACTGAAGAGAATTACTACAGTTATTGTTATTATTAGCAGTAGGATTAGTATTGTTAATGCTATTATGAAAACTTTTCAAGGGTTTGCATTGTCAACCTTTAAATTAACTTGTGTCCTCCTTGGAAGTGGAGGAAGGTCTAGCTAACGTAGAAAGCTCTGAATATTCTGTACTCACTGTAGGCTGGACCAGAGTTCGTGCCCACGTCCAGCTGGTTGGCCATGGTTCTCAACACGCTGCTCAGCATCAGCAGCAGCAGCTACAAGGCCAGAGGACAGGTTTTCCCATGGTTCCTCCACGTAAGTTACATCAGAGATCTGTGACAGTCTTCATATCCCAGCCTTACTCTTGCTGTTACATTGAGGCTTGACATAAAAAGCCATTAAATTTGCATGATTCAGTGGCATCTAGTAGTGAATACCCTTTGTCTCACCCTCCCTTACGGTGGCCTCTTGTACTGCGGTCATTAGTGCTCCTGGTTGTAGTAATGGCTTTGGGTGGAGTCACCTGAGGCCAGATGTGAATGACTTTCAGGTGGAGGTAAACTGCTGAGTCTTGATCTGAAGTTTGGGCTCCTCCTGTGATGAGACATGCGTTTGTTTCATAG
Organism: Chaetodon trifasciatus; assembly: GCA_037975065.1. Classification (NCBI taxonomy): domain Eukaryota; kingdom Metazoa; phylum Chordata; class Actinopteri; order Chaetodontiformes; family Chaetodontidae; genus Chaetodon; species Chaetodon trifasciatus. The sequence goes on from JBBMOE010000074.1 coordinate 1,860,520, forward strand.
TTGTTGTGCCTAATCGTTAGCTAAAACCCTACAAGCATATTGTTTTCACTGGCTTGACAGTGAATCCGAAACCTCGTTTTCCACCCCTTTGGTGGTGGTGTGGGTGGGGATCTGGAAGCCAGAGGAAAGTGAAGTTGCTATCTCTCTTGTTGAGGTGAGGAGTGCTTTGTGACGAGAAAACATCATTACACCACCGTCAGCCTTTGACACAAGCTACCATCCTGAGTTACAGTCTTATTTTCTACAGATTCCCTCTTTGTGTTCCCATGGACACTGAGGCTGTAGATAATATTCACAATTTCTTCCACTGGAATCAAATTGAAAGTAGTCCACCATTTCACTGCTACAACATTATTGACAAATAATGGACAGTTAAAGAAAAGATTCAATCAAAAGTTATGCAGCAGGACCAAACATATCATCTTTTTTTACTCCCACTCACTCTGCTTTCTTGTCCAAGAAAGAAAGCAGATGTCTGATGTCTTACCCACAATGGAACTCAACTGCTAACAGTTCAGTCTGAGATTAGTTATGCTAATGGTGGCTAACTTAGCCATTGATTTAGAGCATCATTTAAGTTGCATCTACATAATTCACCCATCTGAGGGACTGGCTGACAGCATGAATGGGCTGTTTGACATGTAATGAGCCTTAAACCCTGCCGGTGTCCTTGTTTCTTCTGCTTTCTGACTGCTGCACTGAGAATGTCAGTCGAACCTGCTGCTCACACCCTCCTCCTTCGCTCTCAGCGCTCCTACTCAGGTGAGAACACAGCGAGTGCCATCGCTCGCTCCTGTGCCAGCTTGGCGTTGTCACTGCTGGTCCCGGTGCTGGTGGTGTGGCAGAGGGACGGTCTGGTCCAGGTCCTGTCGGTGCTGCAGGCCGGCCTGCCGGACTCTCCCACCGCTGACGACTCCAAGGCCGTCCAGTTCCACTCTGGCCTGGCGCTTGGCATGGTGCTGTCCAGTCTGCATCACCAACGCCTCAGGTAGGGCGTGCAATGACTCAAACTCATGCTGTAAGCTGTGATTTATTGATTCGCTCGTAGTCTGTGGTTTCCACTTGTCCTTCTCTCTGTTTTCCAGTGATGTCTCTGCTCAGGAGGACAATGATCTCCTCCTCAGCTCTCTGGAGGCTCTGGAAAGCTGCTCCTTCAACCCCAACCTGGAATACAAGTCAGTGCTGAGTCATTAGACGTGATGTGAACTACTAACTAGTAGGAGTGTAACTATTATGAGCATTTGTGAGCATGCAAGTCAACTTTGTCATGAAAAATGATGTTGAAGTGGTTGTGCATTTCTGGTACTGCGCTTTTATTTTGAAATATTTCCGCCTGCAGAATGAGTGGCAAAGATACAGTGTGCATACGTTCTCATACAGTTAGCTTATTGCAGCCAGCTCCACTGGTCATGTGATCTTCTCCCAGCACATTTAACAGTTCATACTCTCCTTTTTTTCATTCTCTGTCATCTCCCTCAGAACTGGCTGTGTGTTGGGTCTCGCTCTAGTGCTAGCCGCTCTCTGCACTAGTGGACAGACGGACCAACATGTCCGCGTCACCCAAATGTTGGACAAACTACTGTCCAACCTGCAGGACAGCAGCGAGCAGGGACGCATGCTGCAGGAGGTACAAACCGCCGTACACTATGATCCAGGTTTTTGTAATGCTATATGTAATGCTGGTTTACATACTGACAGGACAGGAAATGATTTGGAATAGTGGAATAGTATTTAAAGGAGGATTGCTTTCGCCCACCTGTGCAGGTCTTGGCGTACTCTGTGGCGTGCGTGGGCGTCTCAGCCTTCAGCGGAGGTATTATAGATGCTGCCAAGGCTGAGGAGGTCATGAACAGTCTGCGCACCCTGACCGAGGAGAGCCAGCAGGTCAGTAGGAAAGAAGTTCTTGTCAGTGAGAGTGTTTCAGGGAGGTCAGCAGCAGCTGCGTGCACTGAAATTCAGATGTTACCACACACTTACTGCACTCTGCTAAGTACAATTTTGAGGCGTTATCGATTGTCTCACCCCTGTTTTCTTTTCATGCTTTTGTATCGTTTATGTTCAGACTCCAGGCTTCTCCCTGGCTCTCGGGTTGGTGGTCCACGGCCTGTCGACGTCTGGTCATGGTAAAGCAGAGGATATCCATCCTCGACTGCTGGCTGCTTGGATCAAAATCTTGCTGGCCGAGGTACTACATTTTATTTCCGACTTAAGAATGAAATTTATTTAAACTGTATTTATATAAAGTGAGTGTGTTCAGTAGAGGAGTGCTCTTTGTGTTTCAGGGCTGTCCCACTATGCAGCGACTGGCTGCCGTCAACGGCCTGGTGGCTTTAGTCGGGTCTGAGAGTTACCTCATTCAGGTGAGAAGTCCACTCATCAGCGTGGATCAGTTTGGAAAATTTATCATAAAACCATAATAGCATGTTTATCATCGCTTGCCGTCTTGGTTTTGTCACTGATCTGCTGTTGATGAAAAGTGACATTTAGTCAGAAGTGGCTGCCTTTTCCAAATCTGTACTTTTGTCATGCAGTCAGGGCTGTGCTGGCAATAAGTTGGTCATTTTTTTTTTTTTTTTAAATCTTGAAGCAAAGTATTTCTTTGTCACTTTTTGCTGGAATAAGGTCATGAATGTGTCCCGCGCTGAAAGCCTCATGCAGCTCGTTGTCCTGTGTTACAGCTAACGAGTGAGCTGGAGCTTTCCTCCCAGCAGCAGAGCAGGCTGAATGAGGTTATTCGCACCGTCACACAGGTAGGCAGACACACTTAATGCTGGTTCTTCATTTGTGAAAATGTGACCTCCTCTTACACTGAACACTACCAAAACGGCAGATTTTCCATCAAGTATTCCTCATCCCAGGAGGATTAACCTTTCCTTTTTGGAGACTATGAGCTGTCCTCTGGTGCCACTCTCAGGACAACGTTGTATAACTTTTGATTTGAGATATTAAATGCTCAGCTTGGCATGAAATCTTCCCCAGACAGTAAACCTCCAGTGATTCAGATGATCCTGCCTTTCTTCTTGTGCCACCCTCGCAGCAAATGTTCTGCTCGCACTGAAGATACGGCATAATGTAATGGGCCAGTTGCCATGACATTTATGAAGCACATTTAAGACTACTGTCCTGTTGTCCTGTTCTTTATGTGCATCGGGTTGTTTTGGTTCTCCTCTGCAGGTCATAACGTTCTCAGGAGCGATTGGTTTGCAGTCCAACAGCGCTTGTTTGGTGGGTCATTTACATTTGGCCCATATGTCCACCAGTCACAGTCACACAGCAGGTATGTACTGTAGCTGAGAGTGGAGGAAACAGTCCCAGTGTGAACCTCTGTTACTGCGATTGACTGGACTGGAGACTCCTCTAGATATTGTCTGTCAATGGATGTGATTTGTCTTTCTCTTCTTCTGTCATCCTCTCAGTTCCTCAGGATTTCAGTTATCTCTCAGAGAAAAGTGTCATCAGATCCATCATTGACTTCCTCACAGAGGCAGGAAAAAAAGGTTTGTGTTCTTCTATTTAACCTCCTCCTTTAATTTTAAACCCCTCAGGAGAATCTAGAAATCTATGTCTAGATACTGTCTTGCATATATTAGAATTTCACTTAATTTTGGGAGTGTTTCCTCTTCCTGTGGACGCAGGTCCAGAGTTTGCCTGTCCAGCTCTGGTTAAGACTGCTCTGACCCCCCTGGCCTCAGTTGGAGCCAGTTTCCAGTACCCACCCATCAACTGGAGTGCTGTCCTGTCTCCTCTGATGCGGCTCAGCTTCGGTAAGAGTTCCCCTACATTTGTCTCTTTGTACCTGAGGCCTAGCAGAGTGAAAGCGCCGAGCTCAGCGTCTTTTTCCTCTGGCAGGAGAGGATGTGCAGCATCAGTGTGTGGTGCTGGCGGCGTGTCAAGCTCAGTCTTCTCAGAGTGCGTCTCTCTTTCTGGGCTCCTGGCTGTCACCACCCCTTGTGCACAGCCTCAGTGTAAGTTCCTCTTAAGTATTTGTGCATCAGTTCTCCAGTAAGCACTGTTATTACCCAGCTGAATCCTGCAGAGTAGAGCCTAACTGATCCTCCTGCATGGTTGGTATGATCGGCTGATATAAGCTTATCTCTGTATTGGTTTCTGCATATGTGTCAGAACATCTCAGTACAGAAGGATAAAAGATGTGCAAAAGATACAGTAAGTCTGAGGTCATTTACCAGTTCATCTCCATTTCATAGTTTGTCCACCAGAGAGCACAGTCAGGATCATGTCTCAGCTGTAAAACGTACTGCTCACCACACAGTTCTTTTATCATAATTGCACTGAAACTATTTAACCCATAAATACATCCCAACTTGAATAAAGATCAGATATATTTTCAGCTTCATATTCATAGATCCAATAACATTTGCTTTTGAAAAGCCTCCTGCACATAAAACTGTCTGAAAATATTTGTTAATGTTCGATACCTAGCCCCACCTGTATTTCTCCTCCAGTACCAGACTCGGGCTCACCTGTATGAGAACCTGGGTTTGTGGATGAAGCATGTTGCCGAAGACAAGCTCCAGGTCCACATGGAGAGTCTGGGCCTGCAGCAGTTCCAGGAGGACTGTCGACGCCAGCGTTTGTTCATGTGCCGCTCCGTGCTGCAGGGCCTCGCTCAGGCCATGGCCCTCCCAAACCCCCCCAACAACTGCTGGACCATCCTCCGAGCCACCACCGAGAAGATCTTCACCCTCCTGCCCAACCAAATCCAGGTCCAAAGCTGAAAGGAAACAAGTGTTTATGCATTCAGAAACAACTTTCTTACTGCTTTAAAGTGCTTGAAATGAAGCTTCAACTCCCATCCAACATCTCCCACACAAACACTTAACTTTTTAAGACATTTCATGATTTGTTTTGCTATGTCAATTGTTAATGCTGTATAAGTTGTTATTGTCCCACATCATTCATGTAAGAATATCTTCCTATTTCCGCTAATAGTTTTCTGCTGACCATAAGTTCTTTTGTTTTAGGACGATGAAGTGGATTTATATGTGGGAATCACCAAATGTCTGTCTGAGATGTCAGATACAGAGATTGACCGAATCGCTCGAGTCACAGAGGTACAGTATTATCTGACCAAGAGCCAATAAGCACAAAATCACCTGAAGCTAGAAATCAGCAGAACCAATGGGCTTGTGGTGACTACAGTGCTTCAAACATGGATGTTGCTGCAAAGAAGCTACACACTGTGAAACGTGGATGTATGTAAAACATGGTCACAGTCTTCCCTTCTGTTCCTGAGTTATGGTGTTGAATAATGACTGATGTAAACTGCAGCTTGACTGGCTGCCTCACGGTTAGCAGCATTTTTGATACACCACTGAGAAGCGACGGCACTGAAGGTTATCAAAATGATAGACAAGGTGATTTGAAAAAGATAGAGATGAAAAAAAAGCTGCTGGACAGTCTGTAAGTCTGGACTCTGTACTGCTCAGGCTCAGATGGAAAAGACCTGTTTCATCCTGGCTTACCTGACCTCACAAGGCAGAGTTCCTCTCCTCGGCCTCAATGACGTCATTGCTGGTGTGCTTCGTGGCTGGCCAAGCCGCAGGGTTGGCTGGCTCCTGCTGCAGACCTTTTACCAGTGTCGTCTGGCCACAAGCTCCCACACAGGTCAGGCAAGAAACGGGTCAAGCTCCTCTCGCTGCACTCGCATCGTGTAGGACGATGACGATCAAAGATGAAAAATCGCGTGCAAGACAATACAGTCCATTAAATGTCCACATGTGAACATGGTTTGGTGTTTGTTTCAGGTGTCTCGAAACGAATGGAGTGGCTCCTGGAGCTGATGGGACACGTGCGAAATGTTGCCTATGGTGCAACCTCCATCCCATGCGGGGACGTCAAACTGGTATGTGTCTGAGCCGTGCTGGGAAACTGCTGTGTGGTATTTCTAGAGCTGTCAGTGACTGGTTGACACGTGGCACAACACATATGTTAAAAGCTCTGCGGCTCAGCCTGTAGGTGAGAGTTAAGGGCTCCTCAGGAATAACTGGCATTCCTGAGGCGGTTTGGAATGCAGCTCCAGTCCAGTTGGGTGTGTCCACTACTATAAGTTACATGTGCAGACAGGCTGAACATTTAAGTTTGTCATATTTAAAAATGGACCAAACATAGATTTCCTTTTTTTTCTGCAGGCTACAGACTTCCTGTTTCAGGTTTTTGCTGCTGCTGTAGTTTCATGGGGCGACCACCTCATGCCCCTCCTCCTTGGCATTAGGGCCCAATGGTTCCCATGGCAACCCGGCTCCAAGCCCCAGGCTCTACGACACAGTCTGTACGGTGAGGAGTCCCTCACTGACCGTGCCCTGCCCCAGTGCCTGCTGGGAATGCCCCACAGTCTGACTCTGCTTCTGGACAAAGAGCCCTGGAGCAGCCAGACACCCAAGGTTAGTGTGTCAGATACGCTGGATTTTAACCTGAAAAAGAGTGACGAAGTTATGGGTCAGTTTGCCTGAATGTCTCTGTGTGTGTTTCTCAGTTCATAGACTGGCTGTTCAGCATCACAGAGGGTCCTGAACAGTGTCTGTCGACCTCGACCGTCAGCACGGCCAAAGGTAAAACGCACAGTGCTGCATTTTAAAATGTGAAGCCTTGCTGAAATGTTCAAAGTCACCTCTCAGACGAAATCGAGACAACTGTGCCTCCTTACCGCTCCCCCCCGCCAACCCCACCCCTTGTTGATGGGACATTCTGAGCCCTCTGAAAGTCAAAGTCTATTTATATGTTACCTAAAAAAAATCATATTAATGGATTTCAGCGCTGCTGTTATTGTTTTTTCTCTAACTTCTATTTGGTGGATAATCCTGCTGATTTTAAGAGCTATAGCTGTCATAATGTGTGTCCTGATGTCAGCCCATAAATGTTTCCATTTTGGCAAATTGGCACCATTAAAGGAATGCTAAATTAGCGCTTAGCAATTCGTGCTTGCAGTGTATAGGATGTTCAGACAACTGTGAGTGGATTTCTGGATTATTTCCAATGGACATCAGTGATGATGATATCCTTCAGAAGGTGTGTGTCATGTCTGTGCGTTCTGATTTGACTCATGACACAGAAGAAGAAAGGTTTTTGGTGTAAATTGCATCAACCTTGCACTGATGGCGTTCAAGCACTTTAATCACGTCCATGAGCTGTGTGTCACCAGCACTGCTGCTGTCCTGCTGACTGTGTTGCTGAGCAGCCAAATCAGCAGCTAAACGATAATAATGAATATCCTGCTGTTTTTAGACCAGCACACACCTGAAATTACACCTCATATTAAATTTCAGCCTGAGAAATGTCCATCCAGGTAATGTGATTTCATCAAGTGCAGTCCCAACAGTGTGTGAAGTCTTCACACCCTCCTGCACTCAGGCACAAACAGTGATGTCATGAGTGATGTTAATTAAAGTCTGTGAGGCTTGGAACTGGGCCATGCGTTTAGACAGTGGCTGTATAAAGAGAGCTGGATACAGTGCTGCCCATCAGCCCCATCGCCAGTTTGTCCCAGTGGCTGACTGTGGTACTACAGCTAAAACAATCCCCTGTGGCCCAAAAAGCTTTGCCCTCAGACCACCATTATAAAAGACACGTGTGTAAAACTGTTCACAGGACAGCTCTAATTTAAATGTGTGTGACAGCATCTCAGTGTACAGTCCGTGGGCCATGTAGTCGGCTGCATAACGCAGAAGCAGCATGAAGAGAGCAAACCTTTTTGCTGCACATGCTGGGTGAACAGCTGCCACTGGAATGAATGGACGTCCTCTTGGAAACTGGCGTCCACTTCTCATAATACATCCATTTTGCAGGCCGTGCAGGTTCAAAATATACAAGAAGTGCTCTTTGTAAATGTTTTTTAAAGAGGATGGAAATGCATTCAGCGTGTTTGTAAGGCATTATATTGTAATTGGTTTTCATGAGAAACTGAATGTGAACACATCTGTTAAAAACTCCACAGGGGAGGAAACACTGATGTTGGTATTGTTATGGCAACATAATAAGATATCCATACAGGTGTAACCTGAAACACACAGCCTGCCTTTGCTGTTACATTGACATCGTACATTCACAACAGCAAACAACCCTCTGTCCTGGCGGATATGAAAACTGTATCTGATCATCCTCATGTGTCGTCATTCCAGCTGCCCTGCTGGCCCTGAAGTCCTCCGCTGAGTTCAAGAAGAAAGCTGTGTGGACCAGAGCGTATGGCTGGTAGCCCCGAGGAAGCGCATCACACTGATCATGGCAGGTGTGGAGACAACTGAGGCTCGCCGTGGCGCCATGGACAGCAAGCGAAGCACTGCCTTTGTAGGGCTGCTTCAGTCACATATGAGCATGACAACATCAAGAGGAATGCGCTCTGTCGAAGTTCATCAAATATAGGAAATATTAAATGGCATTGCATTTGATTTTGTGGCTGTTCAGTCAAGATCTTTGCTTAAATGTTGATTTCATGGACACATGTCAGTGACATCAAACTGATTGTTAAAGTTGCCGTTGTGCCTGAAGGACATCCGAGCATTCAGCGTCATTTCCTTTTCATCTTCTTGTTCCATTTCTCTAGGTGGTGCTGTCTCTCCTTCAGCAGTTGCCAAACTGTTACAGAGGCCCCTAAGAAGAGCACAGTAGTCAGGGCTGTGGTATCATAAACCTCTGTGCAGTGTGAAAAGCCTTAAAGCTTCTGGTCTGTTACTGGTCTGTCCTCACCAGTGCAGTCCCTGTCATAGTTGTAACACAGCATCTCATCTTACCAAGAGCAAGAACAGGCAGGTAGAGCATCAGGAGGAAGGGGAGGTGAATGTGTGCCGACACTGTTGAATTCAACGCGCATGAGACTGGCGGTGTTGGCTCAATGTAAGGCAGGGCCTGGTATATAGTAACACCTGGGGAAGACATAAAAACACAGAATTGGACACATATTCACAACTTTTCCTTTACAGTTTTCATACTGAACATAGTCTGTTGTTTACAGCCCTGTTGAGAAGCTCTAAAGGAGTCCAATAAAGAGCATTTCTTAATAAAGAAACAGTGGATCTGGTGTTTTGAAAGGACACACACTCTGTCAGAGGATGAGACGTTCACTGACCCTGCCTGTGTGTTACTGATAGCGTTGAGCTTCACAGCTGTAGTGTGTGTTTGCTTTCAGTGTGTTCTGTCACTCAGACTCTACAGAGGCTGGACTGCACTTTCCTCACATTTCCTGACATTTTATCATCGCCTCCGCTTTGCCAACTCATTTCCTGTATGCAGACACTACTTCCCCTCTGCTGTTGGCATATTAAAGAGCTCATGTTGCTCAGTGTGTGTCAGGTCAGATACAGTATAACTGACTGTTTGTGACCCTAAATGTAGAGAGGAAGCATGCTGAGCAACTTTGTCTGTTTTTGTAAATCTGCCGCTTTTGCAGTAAGTGAAATGAAGTTAATAAAATGATTTGGTCACCTTCAGTGGCCACTGACAGGATGTATAAGGGGATCCAGAGTGTGTAGCGAATCCACAGCATGGCGATGGAGGGTGTGTCTAGAACACACAGCAGTTCATGTGGGTATCTGTCATCAAACAGTACACATCAGAATGTTTACTAGAGAGCATAATATCACACCATTACACAATAACTGACAGTTGATTGGATCTTGACCTTTATCACTCAAAGACACTCCTCTGTTCGCCATTACACTTTGCAGCTCTCTCTGTATGCTGTAGAAAGACCATTCTTCAGTACTCCTCTTCACTATAATCAATGGTACTGCAGCAACTGTGCGTATACCTGCAAATGTACATTAAGTATATTCAACTTGACCTCTGCAGCCAGACTACAAGCTCAAACAGGAGAGTGCTTGAACCCCAATTTTAGCTTCTAGGCTGCCTGTGCGTTTTTCAGCTAATTAGACAGCTGCCCTAATCTTTATCCATTGAGGGTTGACTCAGGAGCAACTGATTGTAGAGACTTGAAGACATGTTGCCTCTCATCCAAGGGGAGTCCCATTGTTGTCCCAGCATTGTTAGTGGTGGTGGGATAAGTGGTGTTGTAGACCTCCTCCTCTGTCGAGGTATAGTTTCTTTATTTTAAAAAACAGCCTCCTTCACTCCTCTTTCAAACCATTTAGTCCAAAATATGTGCGTTTTTGTCACAGAAAGAGCGTCCCTTATGTTTCAGGTGGAGGTGAGCTGCTGAGTCTTGATGTGAGGAGTCGTGTTTCTTTAATGTTCTTTAATGTTGTTGTAGAAGTCTGTGCATTCCTCACTGCATCAGACTGCACACACTTGACTGCTGTTGTTGTGTTCAGGTGTGCATGGAACAGTTTCTGTCTTAGTGTGTTGCTCTTTTCTTCACCTCCTCAGTGTTGTTGTTTTCTCAAAGGTCCAGTTGGGGTATCCTCAAGCTTCAAGTGTATCCCTCAGATATTTGTGCTCCTTCTCTTGGGCCTGGACACTTGTTGGTACACTATCAGCTCAGTGTTCTGGGTTCTGAAAACTCCTAACTTGTGCTCCAGTGGGCGGTGAGAGTCAAAGAGTAAATATTGGTCTGTGTGTGGGTTTCCTGTATACTTCAGTGTGGAGTCCACACACACAAGACCAAGCTGCTGTCCCTGACGTCCTCTAATGTGAGCGTGATGATATTGCCCACCGAGTTGATGTGTTCTGTGAAGGCTTGCACTTCCTGGGTTTTGATTTTGACCAATGTGTCAGCATATGTAAACCAGTGGCTCGGTGCTGTTCCTCTGAAGGAGTTCAGGACACTGCCTTTCGCTTCTTGCATTAACATTTTAAAGATACTCTTAAAGTGACCTGAAATTTGCAGTTTGCCATCTATTGCAAAAAGCAAAAATGGGGTGAATGAAGTGAAATGTGACAAGCCATAAGCTATGTGCGTACCGTAGAAGGTCCAAAATGTTCCACAAGAAGAACAGTACACACACAACTGGTTTACTCTGGATCTCCTCCAGCATGATGACCATGATCAGCAAGATGTTCTTCTCCATAACCTGAAAAATGAATAGCACGCACCGCCCACCAATCACTTCAACTGGATAAAGAACTTGTTTGTTATGTTTTATAAGGTCCACATGATGAATAATGCAGTTCCATGAAGAGGTTGAGCTGTGATACACACTTGAACGAAGCGAGGAAGGAGTCTGGCTTTCTCAATCCCATCTGCGATATGGAAGAGCTCCAGGATGGAGAGCAGCTGGCACAGACTCATCACAAAGCCAACAGAGTAAAATGTGTCTGCTAAGGCATCTGCAAAGTGAAAGATGGTATTTTATTAGACTAACATATGTTCCTGCTCTCCTGCGTTAAAACCAATCAAGATTTAGAGAGATGGTCTTTCATGTTGAGCTCCAAAAGCTTCAAATGTAGATTCATATGGCACAGGATCGCGTCCTTTTGGTGCCCACTTGGCTGTTAAACCTTACCTCGGCCAAACGTGAGAAACCTAGCTATGCTGTTAGCCAGTATCCATGTGTGTCCGCAGAACTGGAACAGGTTATACGAGAAAATGTAGGCAAGCCTAAAGCTGAGCCTGCAAGGAGAAAAAAAATGCACTTATCAAGTTACCAAAATTGACATTTGAGTTTGTTGATTCATTATGGGCTGGCTTGCTGGCACAGCCAATAGAACAGAGCTATTGTTAGTGTAATTAGTTGCAGTCTGTGATTTTCCTGTTTGACAAGTTATAATGTCAGGATCTGTTTTTTTTTTGATTGTGATAATCCTCATACATCAAATTTAGCATTTACATGAAGAGTACATTGTACTGCCATGAAGCAGAACTTAAAGATACGTTCATCAAACATTTCTGATTTGCGTGTCATTTTTACTTGTCTATTACAGATTTAACAAACCAGACACAATGTGCCTATTAGCTTTATCTTTGGACAGAGCAAGGCTAGCTGTTTCCTCCTGCCTCCAGTCTTTATGCTAAGCTAGGCTACCAGCACAGGCATGAAATTGATGTCAGTTATTTGCTCTCTTTTAACAGCATTTTGTTGCGGATGCTTAAGCAATTCTACTTACAGTTTTATATGCAGGACTTTCACTTGTGGGGTTTTTACATCATTGCACTGGTACGTATATTACTTAAAGAGGATGTGGCTACTTCTTCTATCACTGGAATGAAATTCAATGACTCATTTGAGGATAACTGGAAGTCGTCCATAAAACCTCCTCAGAGAACTCTCGAACCCTCTGAAGCACCCATGAGATGTTCATTAGAACTACAAAACTCTCAAAAGTCCCACAGAACCAACCTTTTACTTCCATTGGATGTGAATACATAAAACAAAGGAATCCCTTTAAATAACTTGGCATAAGGTAAATAACTCCTGAGGAATAGTCTTAAATTCCAGATGACTAACACGTAACTAATAATACATTCATACTCTGTTACTCTGCAGTTGCTAATAATAATATCGATAATGTCAGTAATATATAATATCTATAACAGTGGAAAATAATATGCCTTTATTGCACATGACATAAGATGGCAGATTATTTTTCATCTGCAGTTAGTCATGAAAAATAATCTGTCACCTTGGGCAGTTTTATAACTCAGTGTTTATGTTTTCTGAGCTCCTCTTGGACATAAAACCTGCAAAATAAGTACTAATCCTGAACGCTAATCCTTCTTTGCACTACTTCAGCTGTTGGTGCTTGGAAAGGTGACAGTAAATGCAGCTTTGTGGAAAATTAGCCTGACATTCCTCACTACGCCCTGTAGATACAGAACATTCCTCCCACAGCGAGAGCACCGCTGTGAAACACAAACTCACTCACATTCTCCTTCTGAAGTCTTCTGTCGCTCTGTTGTTGAAGGTGAGAGGATCTGCTCATAATCCCTGTCTGACTTTGAGGAGAATCCTTCTTCAGGTACAGTTTGTGGTTCTTTGCAGTGGTTTTCTCCATGTAAACAGATTCCCGCCTCTTACATCCTCCTCCTTCACAACTGGAAGCAAAAAAATGCTGCAGTATCTGTTCTTTGTGCCGCTACCTCAGGCTGATTGTTCAAGTTCTGACTTTACAGCGAGTAGGAAGTGGACATTCCATGTGTGACTGTGACGTCAGATAGTCCCAGCCCCCTCAAAGAAGACGCTGAGCTGTCTGCCAAAAAACAAAGGCTCAGGAGAGAGAGGAGGCAAGGAACATGGGAGAACAATGAGCCACAACCACACAACATGTCTAGAATGTGAGGATTAGCAGCAGGACTGAGTCAGACACCACCACTGTGGTTTACTGAGCCTTAACACAGCAGCACACATTACATGTTGGGGAACTCTGCTTCAGATCCGCTGGCTTCTAAAAAAGATGCAATTCTTTAACAACACCTCAGAAAAATATAGTTTGATTTTTTAGAAAGACTTGATCATTTCTGAAAACACTGGAGTTTTTATCAAATGTTACCCAAAAAAGTGCATTTGTTGGGGATTATTTTCAGGGGCAGATTAATCCACATTCAATGTTCTATAGGGAATATTTGGGAATTAAGAAGTAACTACCAGAACTGAGTCAAAATAAATGTCACCCAATGCAGCAGTGATGTTTTTAATAGTGTTTGGACAACAATGGAGCTCTATGGCACAGAGGAATAAGAGTACATCAGGCTTTGATACACACACATTTGTAAGCCAGATACATCTGTGTACTAGTTGTAATTGAACAGTAAGTCATCATGTTGATTTATCAATTAAAACGTGTATATATTGTACTTTTGTGCTTGTAATGTGTTGTAATGAGATGCAGCTTTAACATTTCACTGTACAGGCTTTCATAAATTGGCAAATACATAACAGTCTCAGGTGGTGCTCTCAGTGAAAAAGCATGCACTGATCTCTAGTGGTGGAAAGAATAAATTCACTCTGCAGCTATCAGATTCAATTCAAATTGATTTAGACAGCAGGCACAAGACAAAAGCTCCCCAGGGGCAGATCATTTGGAAAGCAACAAGCTTTCACTATCAGATAGATACAGTAAACAGTTTTTATCAGTTGCTTCAGCCTCTCTTTCAACGTCTTGTCTGACTGTCTTTAGGTTTACAGCAGCAGAAAATACAGAAACTTCATACAACAGTTGAACCCAGCCTGCTTTATAAACATGTTCACAATAGTTCAGAATACAATGCACACACTATGTGTGTACTCTGTGCTGTTCCTTGGTGTGGGTGGCAGAAAACACAAACAGGGTCAAAGGGCATTGAGGGTCAAGGTGAGGACAGAGACATATTATGCTTTAACCAAGATAAAAATACAATGCGAGTATCTGTATCTCCCCGCAAAAACACTATCAACTTTTGTTTATTTTCACCTCATTTTCATGTACTGCTTTTAGTTTCTGACTCCGTTTCCGTGCTTGAACCACTGAGCAACGGTTCAGTCTATGTGAGTCTGTTCAGGCACGATGGGATCAAACCTGAAGACCTCACTGTGATGAGTCCGGGAAGCTACACGTGACTGAAATATTTCCAGCATTTAACTCTCCCTAAGACCGCCAACTGACATTGTTATGTCTGCCTGTATATGCTAAGCTAGCATCTTTTAACCTGGCTCACTGTGCAAGGTCTTTTAGTCAAAACTAACATTACATGTGAAAACTGATATGTTCAAAAGAGGAGGTTTCTGATTTGGATACCCCCTCTGTATGCAGTGGAGCACCAAGATGAAATGTATTCCTTCTCAGTGCAGCGGGCAACTGTGGCTCATTCCAGCACGCATTGAGAGAATGGCACAGAATAACAAACGCACAGGCCTCTGTTTCATCACGGCACTTACACAGATGGGCGCATAATTAAACTCATTGGCTGTTTAGAGTCAAGTTTAGAGTGAAGGGCACATGATGGATCTGAACACATCTAATCTTTTATTATCTCAGCCCCCTCGCTGCGCTGATGAAAGGCCAGTGACAGATGGAAAACAGATTAGTGTGGTTCTAAGGTCTCAGGACCTCGGCTACTTGTTAGCACTATCATATCCTCTCTGAAATTACAGCTCATTTTCTGTATCAAGTGCTATGCTGAACTCAAGAACCCTACACTCAACTGCGTACTCTGTGTTGTGACTTTTCTGCCCCTGCTGTGGTGTCAGACTTAAAAACAGTGATCTTATTCTGCTTCTGATATTGGTCCATGATAGCAAGTGGGTCTTTGTTTAAGGCAGAAAGAAGTTGATTAAGGTAGATCTCAAGCAAGATTGAGTTTCTTTGTGACACAGTGAAAAGCAAAGAAAAAAAAAAAAAGAAAAAAAGAAAAGAAAGAAAAGAAAAGAAAAGAAAAGAAAAGAAAAGAAAAGAAAAGAAAAGAAGAAAAGAAAAAGGGATTATTTGTCAATTCATTTATTAACATGAAGCTCAGAAGGTTAGTTACGTAGATTTCCCCATAGGGGAAATTTGGGTGTTACAGGCAGCAGTAGTAGTATCAGAAGTATAAGAAGACATAAAAAGGAATAAAATACAAAATAGAAAAATTTTAAAAATCAAAACTCTGTATATATACATTCTATACAACAGAGTACAATGTTTTTCAATATTGCACATTGGTTTAAAGAAATATGTAGCAGTATATAGAAGAAAAATATATATATGCATAGACTTGATACAAGAAGATACAAATGTAATATTGCACTAGATATTGCATGAGATGTAAAGGTGTGATGGTGAAAACATCACACAGTGCAAAACAGTACAGAGCAGTTAGTATGTAAACACAGTGCTGCATTAGACTAGGGTTGAACAGTCTGATCGCAGTTGGAATGGAGGACCTGTGGTAGCGCTCCTTCTTACAGAGTGGATGCAGCAGTCTGTTGCTGAAGGTGCTGCTTAGGGCCACCGCTGTCTCATGCAGGGGGTGGGATGTTTGTCCATGATTGATGTCAGCGTGGCTAACATCCTTCTCTCACCCACCTCCTCGATGGTGTCCAGGACAGAGCCAGCTCTCCTGACCAGTTTGTTCAGTGTTTTTTTTTGTCCCTCTCTAAGCTTCCACAGCCCCAGCAGACCACTGTGCAGAAAACTGCAGATGCCACCACATAGTCATAAAAGTGTCCTCCATACTCCAAGGGACCTCAGTCTTCTTCCTGTACAGGACATTTTGTTTTTAGTCCAGTCCAGTTTGCTGTTGAGGTGAACACCCGGGTATTGTAATCCCCCATGATCTCAATGTCCAAGCCCTGGATGTTCACCAGTGTAGACTGTGGTACGTTCCTTCAGAAATCAGGCTGTTGGCTTTTATGGCATGCTTGAATTCTGATGGTCATATAACTAATACATAAACATAATTTCATATGGCTGCATTACAGTTTCATTAAACCGCAAGAGTGCAACATGTGACCTGAGCCAAGTGCATGGCAGTAAGTGATCTCAACAGCCAACAGTTATTCATAGTTAATTACTCAACTGGACATCTTTATCTTATTATGTCCTACAAACCATTTCCATTTATTTAGTACATAGCAACTAGATTTTGACATAGTTATGGGGTCACAGGTGTATACATGATAAAGACTGAGAGCCTACAGCCATGCTATTTGATCTGTTGGGCTGTACAAAGGCACAGTGGTGCTTAGCAATAAATGCTAACTTTGGCATGCTAACATGCTCCCAATGACAATGATACAAGGCTGAAATGTAGCAGCTACAATGTTTATCACATTCATCATCTCAGTCAAGCATGTTGGCAGGCTAACATTTGCTAATTAGCACAAAACACAAAGTAAAACTGAGGATGATGGGAATGTCATTAGTTTTACAGATATTTGGTCATAAACAAAAGTACTAAATTAAAATTTTGACCTCATGATAGCACTAGATGAAAAGTCAAACAATCACCGAAGTTATTGCTATTCATCCTGAGGGAGACATGAACGTTTGAACGAAATTTCATGACAGTCCATCCAATAGGTGTTGAGACATTCCAGTCTAGACCAAAGCGGTGGACTAATCAACCAATGACACTGCAATGTTATGTCAGCCATTTGGCCATCTTTAGTCCAACTTTGCACTGCACGACATGAACATCACACTACTTCGGCAAAAAGTAGTCCAGTGATTCGATATTTTCCTTCTGTAAAGTTGAAGCAGAGGCCAAAATAGCCTGACTTTTGCAAAAATACACAATGCAACTTTATCTGTGGCTCCCAAGCAGTTCTATTTCCAGACTCATAGCTACAGGACGCTTATACTACATGATACACCCTCAAAACGACTTGGTTAGATTTAGGAAAAAGATCTCAGTGGTGTGTTGTGCTGTATACTGAAGTGGATGTGAGATGTAGTCTGTGAGACTGCAGATACAAACTCCTAGCATGTCTGTTGACATCATCAGGGTTAAGGTGCCTTCAGACAGCAAGCGGTTGCCACCATCTAAACTGAAACACAGTGGCAGACATGGCTCTTTGCTGCGACAGCGTGTAGCCATGGCAACCACAGGAACTACAGTGAGGGAAAAGATAGATAATTTTACTGTATCTGAGAAAACAGGCAGATAAGTGAAGAGAAACATCAATTTTATAGTCTGATTATCTGGTCTGGCACAATTACCTTTATGACACTAGTTAGCAAAAGGTGCTTTAATATGCTAATTGTGCATTGCTAGCCAAAATTCCTCTATTTTAAGCTACAACCAGCTGCGTTTATCTACGAGATGAGATTTGAGTAGGTGGTGTACAGGTAAGCAGGATCGGATGTAGCCTGGAGCCATGGCCGCATCGTGTCTGTCTGCCATCGATTCAGAACAGAATTCTGGAAGGCAGCCGTGGCAGCAACTGCCCGCTACATGAGAGAGCTTTCCTGAAAGAGCAACAGAAGACATGACAACTATTTGTACCGGCTGAGTGGTATTTCTCGTGATGAGTAAACTTAGCTTCATGTGTAAAATCAGCAGCGCGACCCTTTAATCATGAATCATGCAGATAAATGGACTGCCTGAATGAGTCTCTATTAGCTAGTGAAGAAGACGTCTTGCTGTGCTGTGAGACACAGATAGCTTTTACAAGTCATTTCTTGACTTCTCAGCTCTCCAAACACTGTATTACACGTACCACCTAAATGTCAGTGATATGCATACATTTATATTTGCTGCTATGGAGACATACCCTTGGCTGTGACATGGACTAATTACAGAAGTGGATGTTGCAGAAAAGGAAGGGCGTATTTGTCAGTCCATGCTCCTCGTTAACCACTTATGTTGCCTTCATAATCCCTTTTGACTAATGGCCCAACATGATTGACCGCCTGCTGTTTTAATGTGGACTCCAGAAGTAACTGTATCTCCTCAAGACCTGCAGTCACCAGGCCATCTTTCTAAAATAGTACGCTAAATATATCCTGTTTGTGCGACTGGGTTTACAGTTATTCAGCTCCAGTCAACTTAACGAGCAACAAGTGAGGTTCTCATACTGGTTTGACAGTTGGAATTTCACCAGACCTAAAAACTTGTCATGGAGGGCAAATCTGCAAATGAATTCATTTGGAAAAACTCCTGCATAGCGTATATACTGATCCTCTCACTCACCCCTTTGCAGATCATCTACTGCAGGGGTGGCCAAACTTTTCATGTCAGGAACCAGATGAGAAAAAAGAATACCTTCCTGGGCCATGCCAACCCGATATCGTACCAAAGTGTGTAATTGACTCACTGGTCCACCTTGTCAGTGTCACCCTCTGCCTTGCTAAGGCATGAAAAGGACACTTTCTCAATCCATGGTCAAGTTAGCAATAATAAATATACAACATCAGGTTACACTTCAAAATAAAGTTTGCTGAGAAACATTTCTGATAGTAGTCACAGGTTTAAGAAAATATAATGGTTTTGGTTAAAATAAGTATGTTTGTTATGTAAGTATGTACATGATGTAAATTATGTAGTCAACACTGACTTTTGGTTTCACACAGGACACAAACACCGGCCTCCTGGATAAAGTCCTGTGTCCACCCTGAACTCCTCTATACATGGACCTTGTTGCTCTGTATACTACATTAGTCCTTTGCTCCTGTCGTTATTGCCCTCTGCACAACCCTCCAGTGGATCAGTGGGTCTGCTACAGGCTTTGGTGTGATACTGGGCTGGCCCTGAGCCTTTTGATTTCAGACTATCCTAATGAGTAGGTTTTGAGCACTTTGTGCCGTGCATTTGAATCTGAAAGCTGATTTTCTCACTATTAAATCACACTATCCAAACACCATATGTACCACATCACTTCCACCAATTGTCTCATTGTTCTTCTTCGAATCTCGTGATATTGTGATAGAAATGTGGCTCGATGCCATTGTGGTACTGTGACACTGTCTACCCTGATGTTACATGGTTATTTACTATCTCTCCCTCTCTGTCTCTCGCTTTTGTTTGAACATCAGAAGGTGTAATCATAGTTGTTAAGAAGACTCCTGTCATCCTTTGCATGCAAGCCAAGCTGCAAAAAGTAAGGCCAAGAAGAAAATTACGCATGAACATGCCAATAATAAAAAAGACTTTTAGAACTGATGTGTGGCAACATTTCGGTTTTCCCATTTCAAGAACTGACAACGACAAAAAATGGAACTGACAAACGCAAAACAACTAGCAAATATTGCTGGACGATGGTCAGCTACACTACAGGAAACACATCAAACCTGAGAGGCCATTTGGCACAACAACAACAAGCCAGGACAAAGGAGCCTGAAAGAAGGATTTGGAGCCCCCTTTCCCCATAAGAGTCCAATAGCTGAAGAAATAACAAGATGCATTGGTGAATATATAGCCAAAGACTTGAGGCCACTTTCTGTTGCAGACAGCAATGAATTTCAGAGGTTAGTAAACATGCTGGAGCCAAAGTATAAAATTCCATCAAGGCCACACTTCAGTCGCACAGTGATAGCAGCTCTGTACCAAGAGACAAAAGCTTCAGTGACACAGAGCCTCAAAGAAGCAGAGTGCATCTCAATAACCACAGCTCAATAACGGACATCACGAGCTATTCAGAGCTGTATTACAGTCACAGCTCATGTTACGAGCAGTGAATGGAAATGAAAAGTGCTGTCCGACACTTTTCCCGTCACACACTAGACTCAAGCTGAACTTATAGCTGATGTTTTGAAATGTGCTGCTTTGGAGAGACATGAAGAATAACAATCATCACAGTATTGCTGAGGTTACAGACAATGAATGAAATATGGACGTAGTGGTGAGAAAAGCCAGACTGTCCACACACATTATAAGTGCTTTGCACACACTTTAAATCTTGCTTCTAAAGCAGGTTTGAACGTTGATCATGCCAGTCGTATGACTGGTCGAGTGAGGCCTGTAGCAGTGTTTTTTCACCACAGGTCAGCTACTACAGCTGAGCTGACAACCAAAACAGAGATTGTTAAACCTGCCAGTACACAAACTGATCATTTATGAGGTCATCGAATAAAACAGGTTCTGTTTTGAAATTGTACATGGTTCAATCACTCATTGCCAAAGACAATTCGTGCCAATTCTTTGGTCATGCTGAAGTCATGGCTGGCTACTTTTATTTTATTTTATGAAAGAAGGTAAGCAGAAGCACTTCAAGTTAAACACTGATTTTATAGGAATAAAAAATGCTGTATACACTATTTTATTGATAAATGCATATTTCTGTATTCCTTAAAAATATTGCCATTAATCATATTGCCACAAACCAATAGCTGAACAGTAACCAGGGGCTTTTGGAGCCCCTGGGGGTCCCACTGGGTTGCACACTTTTCTCAGTTGGCAAGTCTTGAACTATGATCAGTATCTGGTCTGAACCATTTTTCCTGCAGTCTGAACGGACTCAAAATAAAATTAGATTTGTCTTATATGTCAAACTTGTGAAGATTTTAGCTGCAACAGTATCACTACAAAGCTGACACTTTCAGGACCACCTAGACAGAAAGACGACGTTAAGACTCAAAGCTGCATACCGTCACTAAAATGTCTTCAGAACAAGCTGAAGCACAGACCACCTGCAGATGTGAGACCATGGATGACAGATATTCTCTGCATGATTCTTTCAACAATACTCTCATCTCATGTTCATGTAGGATATGAGTTGAATACTTGTATTGCAGTCTTTGACACAAGTTGAGCAGAGTTTCAGCAAGCTAAGCTCAGAGTCATCTCTGGTTTCCCACTCACCATCTACTGTATCACACTGCTGGCAGGGGGTAATGGGGAGGGTTTGTTGCCTACCAACAGCAGACATCATGACCCCTTTCATAGCCTGGTGGTGAGTTCAGGGTCCCTGCTAGCCAACCATCAGCATGCCAAGTTATTCATTCCAATTAGACTGGACTCCCTGACACTGGCTGGGTTCTGCCATACTGTAAGGTACAGCGGTGGATCCAGTCACTTAAATGTCTTTATGTGTCATCCTGACACTGAGGCTCAGTATTTCTGTTCTTACACGTTATTCTTTTCATACTTTTTATAGCCCACACTACTTTAAATGAAGCTGATAGCAAAGGTTTTAAGAATATTTTTCAGAAAACTATTATTATTATTGCACTTAAAGCTGCATTAACTAATACTTCATATCCACAATGGACCATCACTCCGTGGAAGAGCCTGTGGAGAATTATCACCAGCTATTCCCTCTGAGCTTTTTAGCCTCTTTCAGCTCATTGTTTTGGTTCACTCTCACCACTTTGATCAACCTTGTTTCCAACTGCAGAAGGCAGCTGTTTTTAACTACAGACCTCTTGAAGTAGTTTGATCTTCCATTCCTAGGAGGAATTTGATGGAAAAAGACTTTGACCAGTGTAGCTTCCTATTTTGTTTATCCTCAACCAAGATCTTCTGTAAGAGCTTATGGAGGTCCCTGGTATTCTCTTCTTGACACTTGAGACTCCTATTTTATTAGATGAGATGAAATACTCCTGGAACCAGGAGCTACAACATTTGAATGGAGAACCTGAATATAACATTTAAAATCCAACTCATGCCTATTCATTTTAACATTATCCACAGAGCATGCACAACATCCTTTAAAGGATTCCAGATAAAGCTGTAACCCAGATGCAACTCTCCTGGAAAGCCTCTTCATTTGATTTGTCCAGGAGTCAACTTTTGGTGTCATAATAGCTGATCTAATGTCTATTGTCCCAGCCTTGTCTGTGTATCTGTAGTGACTTACACATCAACCTGAAGTTAAAGGATAGATTCACATTTTTTTTCCCAGCCTGTCTTAAAACAATAGTCAAAAACCCACATGAACTCTGCTGTGATCATTCCTCCTATTCATTTTGACCATTAATAGATACTTTCTAAATGCACTTCTAGTGTACCATACACACCCATACTACACCCACACACGTGTTTTCACTCATTTTACCTGATTAAAAGGTTTCACTGCAGCTTTGAATCATGAGTATTTACAGGTTGTCCTTGATTGACATCTTACTCTTAGTTTTGCTTCAACTGTTAGAGCTGGACAACTCGAAGTTTTCTCAGTCTGAAATGACCAAGTGACATCACAAAACCCCAAACACATCTCATGTGCAGAGATCTCGTCAGTTGGAATAAGTGGTAACAGTGCAGGGGTGTGCAGGTCCTTTAAAATGTGGATTTTATCCTGCACTGATTGCACTATAAAATGCAATGAGCTGTCCATGGTACTGAAGATTCACCTTGTGTTTTTGTGTTTTTTCATTTCTTGAGTTACAAGTTGAGTAAATGTGTATGTTAGTAGCTTTGTCACAGGAAATTTGCCAATAGACGATGCACAATGCATGTATGATACAACTCCAATTCTAAAAAAATTGGGGCGCTGTGTAAAACGTGAATAAAAACAGGATGCAGTCATCTACAAATGAACTGTGTTTACCAAAGAGTCCATGAGTCCATTTAGTAATATCCCTTATCCAATCCTGTGCTCACAAAGTGGTGAACCTCGCTCTGAGCCTTTTGAGGATGCTCCTTTCATACCTAATCACAATACTATCACCTGTTACCAATGAACCTGGTTACCTGTGGAATGTTCCAAACAGGTGTTTTTGAAGCATTCCACAACTTCCTCAGTCTTTAGTTGCTCCTGTCCCAACTTGTTTGAAACGTGTTGCTGCGTCCAATTCAGAATAAGCAGATATTTACAAAAATCAATGAAGTTGATGAGGTCAAGCATTAAGTATATTGTTTTTGTACTGTTTTCATTATATGTCAGAAAGGATTCACAAGTTACCACATTCTGTTTGATATGTTTATTACATAGCGTCCCAACTTTTGTGGAATCAGGTTTGTACATCATTACCAGATGAGGATGACATCTGGGGTTTGAATATTTCTCTCTCACTGGTAAGCTGGTGAAACAAGGTGATGTCAGTCAGGTCACCCTTGTGGTGTTAGTAAATTTCCCTCAGGCCTGAAGTTGTCTTGAGGGATTTATTGAGGGATCAAAACTAACCCTGTACAATGTGAAGCATTTTAAGGGGAACTCTGATTCTACATGTCATTAAACCCACTCAGCCTGTGAAAACAGCTGTATAATATCTCTGGAATCTCTGCAGAGGATTTGTCAAGTCTGAGAAAATTATCCATTTGAGCGTCATCATTCAAATGACTGACTCTTTAACTTGGAGGCAACAAGGCACCATTTCATCAGAAAGGTAACAAACTGGTAGGAGTTTGAAAGACACGGTTGTTTATGAAGCAGGCGGTCTGACAAAAGATGCTATCAGTGCAGCTGTTTTGAAGCTAGACCCATAGGGACTAAAAGTCTGAATATCTCAACCTCTGCTGCACAGATTTGGACATTTCTGTCTTTAAAGGTGTGCCTTTTAAGTTCTTCAGCTTCATGGCAACACTAAATTACCTGAGTATCCCTTTAAATGTTGCATAGGTGTTTGCCTTTGCCTGCAGAAAAGTAAGGGTCACTCCCACTTGGTTTTTCGGGCCGTGGACTCAAACAGGCACACTTTCAGGCTACTTCTTCAAACTATTGTGGGAAATGACTTCAGCACTTATTAAAGACTCATGGTACACCTGTATTCTTGCAGATAAGACATCAGAGTTGAGAGAGGAAATCTTCTTCAGTCTTTTTATTTTTAGTTCAATAAATCAACATTTCAACAAATATTGCCTGAATTCTCCCCCATTTAATTACAGTTTTCAATAAGATATACTCCTCACACATACAGTATGAGTATGTGGTGTTCGCCTGCTACCTGACCACTTTTTACCACTCTTTCAGCAGCCATGTAATCACATGAGGTTTCTGAGATATTTTAATGTCAAAGCTCTCTAAAAACATCAGGAACCAAATGTGAAAGGATCTTGATTGTGGTCTGACCCAAACTATTCACATCTTCATTCCATGATGAAAATGATGGCAAAATTAGATTTGACCTACTTATGCTATCATTTGGCATCTTTCAAAGGCCCCCGGGGGGTCCCTGGACCTCAGTCTGGGGCCCCATTGAGACAGACTAAGCCTAAGGTTCAGCGGTCAAGCTTGCACAGCGGCTCACTCCTCATGGGGGCGTGTTGTTGCTGAGTTGTTGTCACTTGGGTGTTTATCTGCCAGACAACCTTCATCTGAGGTGTCACAAAACCCTGCATACATTCCCTCCTGTCTAACATAGCTGCAGTTTACACTTTTTACCACGGTGCCTATATTTGACCTTCACGTGTATTTTTAAAAACAGCCAGTCTGTCAGCACGGAAATGTTATCTGTTGGTCAGGCAGAAATATCAGCAGGCTTCTCGTGGGCTCTTGTGACAACTCCCACCTGCACTGGACTAGATTAGATTTGATAGGAGTTGTTGATAAGCAAATTAGTCTGATAAGGGAAAAGCAGTCAGATCATTTACTGAAGTAGGAGCAGTATTACCACAGTGTAAAAAGATTACTAAAAATCCTGCATTCAAAGTCTTACTTCAGAAAAGGCAAGGCAGTATTCACACATGTTAGAATATCAAAAGTAAATGTCCTCATTACGCAGAGTGAGCCTGATCATAGTCAAAGGATTATCATTACAGATGTATTGATGCCTTATGCATTAAAAGGATATTTTGGCCAAATGGAGACCCATTCCTTTAATACAGTCATTTGTCACTGAATGTGGTGTTTTACTTTACTTACATGCTGTTAGGTTGTTTACCTGGAACTGCAAAAACCTCAGTCTTCCAGATATTTCTGCCTCTAATCAAGTTCTTTCTTAAAACAAGGGGAATTTGAATAAATTCTCAACTAATATGTGTTCCTCTATCTTGAATCAGGAAAGAATAGGCAAGCTTCTGCAAGGTAAACTTTATTTTAAAAGCTACTTGAAACAAGTTGATGTTAAATGAGAAGGGGCAGTATATTACTGCACTTCACTTTTTTTTCAATTCTTTAAATGAAAATATGACTTTAAGGAGTCAGTTCCACGCTAGCGTGAAAAGCAACTAACAACCAAGTAAAGTATAATTGCCTCAATATCGCAGGCGTACTGAAGTGCAGTAAATGTATGTACTTTCCACCACCAGCGTTCACTGATAACGTTTATTTTTAGTTTGTCAGAAATAAAATGAGTAAAGGATTGTCATTATTTAATTAATGTTATAATGATAAATAATCCGTAATTCGGTAAAGTAAGTGCACCTCATAGTTTATTGCAGATATGTACAAAGTTGATGTTTTGACGGGAGGAGCCTTTTAGAGTGAGGATTGGTGGTCCTATTTCATGAACTTATTTTGCAGGGAGGTCCTCTCAACGACCCCTCTTGGTCCCTGAACCTCAGCTTGAGAACCATGTGGCCTAGACAGTAGATAGTAATGTCTCTGGTCCTTTTTAGATACTCGGCTTTAGGCTTCATCTCGCGGTGAACTGGAATGCTTGGAGCGTTTCTATGTGAGAGACTGTCTGTCAAACCGGGCACGGAGCTTTGCGCGCAGCACCATCTCTGTCTGAAGGGCTAAGGAATCCTGGGAGGCTCCATCTCTGCCGTTTCCTTACTGTCAGACGCCAAATGTAAACCTAAGCCTGCCGGTTCAGCTATGAAGACTGAGCAAAGCTGTGTAGAGACACCGGCGGCTCCCCGCGGCGTCAAAGATCTGCTCCAAAAACTGGCGCACGGTAAAGAAGATGCCCCGGAGAAGCAAGACGAAAGCAAATATGTCGATGTGGAGTTAGAGGATCTGAACACAAGAGGGGCAAAACCGGAGAATGACTGTCACTTTAATGAAAGAACCCAAATGTCTGTCCTTACGAACAGCAGCGCCTCCGGAACTCGGTGCGCAACGGAACCAAACCATGAGTTGGCGAGTAAAACTAAGATTGAACCTGAGAGGAAAATGGATTCTGGAGTTGGGAAATGTATAGAAGATGTCAAGACTGGTCCTTCTAACCAGTTCTCGTCATCTGATCGCCCTTGCATTCAAGCAAACTCTGAGGATTTCCTCAAACAAGGAGACAAAAGCAAGCGCGTCGTAACGCAGCCCGAGGTGCCCCAAAAAGAAGACAACACATCAAGAGATGAGGAACTGTACGGTAGTGGTAATTACTGGAGCGGTAGAAGTGAGTCGGGTGATTATGAGGAGGATGATGATGTTACTTTGGTGCTTTCCGACGACTGCGATCCGTGCGTAACGGAGGACGAATCCCATTACATTACCACGCACGAGATCCAACTGTCGGAGCTTTCTGATCATGAGGGGGACTACGACCTCGGGGTGGGTTCCTCCGCCAGCTGGGACATTGAGGATGACAACCAGGTGTACTCCTTTGTCGATTATGCTTCTTTTGACGGTGATGAAGCGGCGGGGGAGAGGGGGGACGGCGGCAAGCCTCGCTCTCAGGGCGCAGCAGCAGTCAGCACTCTACATGAAAGTGATCTGTGCGACGCAGCCAAGTTCACCAGCTCAGATGAGAGTGTGTCAAAGCCACAGCAGCAGCAGCAGCAGCAGTGCAGTGGCAACACCGCGGGACAGATCCACCTGTCAATCAGAACCACTTCTCGAGCTATAAATGACCCTAGCAACATTCAAGAGCAGGGAAATATTCTTTATCATGCCAGGCGCTCCGGAGACATGAGTCGTTATGTGTTTAGGGGAGTTGACGGGAAGGCAGAGACGTTGTGTGACAGAGCAAAGTGCTTCATAGCCGCGCCCGGACGCTTACACTTTGGCCGCAAATTGAGGGGAAAAGAGGTCACCGGGTATTCCAGCGGCGCGTCCAGCGCTGTCAGCGAGCTGGACGACGCTGACAAGGAGGTGCGCAACCTGACAGCCAGAGCCTTCAAGAGCCTGGCTTATCCTTACTTTGATGCCATTAATTTCAGCACCTCCAGTGAGTCCTCTGCATCAGAGCATGGGATAGGGATAAACAGGTGGTCCACGTTTGTCGACCTGAAATATGGCAATATGAATATGTCCCAGGGACTGGACCAAAGTATGGTTTCCCATCAAAACTCATTCGAAATAGCCAAGAATGTAGACAATAGAGGTTATAAGGGCATTGCACTAGCAAGCATCAAACCGCCCACCAGCAAGATTTTCACTCTGAATGCCAATCCCCACAGCGCATCGTCATCTACAAAGAAAATAGAACTGATGGGGAAATTCAGTCAGGGCCACAGCGGGGTGATTAGACTCACAGAGACTCTGAATTTTCGTTGCAATGTGAAATCGGGAATGTCTGAGGGAGAAAGGCGCACTAACTTTGCACAAAAAGCTGCAGGATCATGTTCCACAGATGAAGTTACCAACACTTTCTCAAGCGCCCAGAGGAGAGGGGCCAGCCAGCCGCCCTCTAAAACCATGGAAGACACGCACAAGAAAGCCATATTCGCCTCGAGCCTGATCAAAAATGTGATATCGAAGAAGATGCAATTCGAGCAGGAGCGCAAGATGGAAAGAGGGGAGATAAGTGAGCCGCATCCGACGCCTTCCCCATGCTTTGTGCACCAGGAGAGCGATAGCCACAGGGGGAAAGGGAGCAGGGAGCTGCACAGACAGAGCTCCAAGTTTTCCGAGAGCGGCTCTGAATACGCCATAATGTGTGTGGATGAATTAGGGGACATCGTGGACAGCGGCTCATGTGATACCAAGAGCGACTCTCGGAGACAAGACACTGCCGCTCCCGCACCAGAAACTAATTTGGAGTCGGCAAATGAAGCTGGAATCGATACTAAAAAAGGCACATTGGAAGCGTCCAAAAGCACGCTGCTTCGCAGCCAAAATAGCGCGTTCAGATGCTGGAAGGACGAGGAGCTAGAGTTTCAAAAGGATCATAAAAACGATCAAACACAGGAGAAGAGGTCGCCTTCAGCTCACGGCAAAGAGGGCGAGGGGGATCAGTACTCATCGTGCAGCGGCAAACTGACTAAAATGTCACATTTGTTTGTGCCAAGTATCCAACTGCTGTCCAGTGACGGAGAAGACGGACAGCAGCTGCAGAACAGGAATTATTCTCCATGTGGAGACGGAGGAGGGATAAAACTGCGCTCTGACAACACTTTATACATCGCAGACTCTAGGAGTGTGGCTACATCTAAATCTCCCGAGATTAAAATTAACTTGAGGAGCGTCAGAAACAATAAAACGGAACCTTTTGGCGTCTCCAAACTGCGCGCTCCTAATATAGGCTGTAATGCAGCCAGCCTCATCAGAACAGATGACTTCAAATGCCAGGCACTGGCTGCAGCTTTGAAGGGTGAGTCTTCAGATAAAGTTCCGCATTTCATGGTTAGGGACATCAGAGATAATAAAGGAAAGCTGCAGACACCCATACACCAAGTGAGAGACGTGCGTAAATTGGTTAAAAGTTCCTATCACTTTGTTTCTTTGGATAACAACGAAAATAAATCCAACTTTGCCTCGTCTGACAGCCATTCAGAGCAAAAGAAGCAAATTCCCTATAGAAATCCTAATTCTGTTTCCCCCATAGTGATAAAATGTCAGTCTGTGAATACAAATAGCAACGGAAAACAATGTGGAAATCTGACCGAATTATCCAATCGGGAGCCGTTTGACATAGACAGGTCGTCTCCAGAGGGCGCTAAAAGTGCTCCGCTGCAGAGGGCCGCAGGGAGAACACCCATAGGTAACTCAAGTAATTCTGCAGAGGGAGACATTGGATTGAGAAGTGAAAGCAGAATAGCTTCAAAGAGACAGGAAAAAATACCAGATATGACAGATAAGAAACCTGAATCAAAGGTGGCAAATCAGGTGGCTCTGGAAAAACTCCAGGCTGCGGTGAAAACCATGGAGCAGCTCTATGTCTTTGAGAGAAATGAATGGAAAAGGAAGAACGAGCCCCAGCGTCTGACAGACAGCCACGTGCTATCAATGATAGCCAGCGAGGAGCATGGAGGACCTGAGGAGGAAGGTGTGAGAGGGTCCAACATGGACAAGACGCCACCGGCAGTCATGGCATCCCCTGGCATTGACAGCCTGCTGCGGCGAGAGGACAAACCCTTTCAGATTGCGGGCAGCCGTGACGAAAGGCTGGTTGCTAAGTCAATGCAAGCCACCAGCACCACAGGGAACAAAAACATGTTCAGCCTCAGCTCTAGCCTTAAGTCCTCCACAACTGCAAAGATGCCCCAGACAAATTCTGTCACACAAGCACCTTTCAGCACCAAAAGCTTCGTCCCAAAGTCTCCAAAACTGCCTGCATCCTCCAAGATCAGCCAGACAAAGCTCAGTGGACACGAGGGGGCTGAATCAAAGGAGTCAGAGAGGTCCCTGCAGGAGCTCTGTAGCTCCTCAGCCGACAATGAGAACTATCTGACCATTCCGGTCAAGTCTCACGCCAGCAGCAACAAGCAAGCCTCATCTGCAGATAAAACATCAGTGTACACATTTACCACACAGACACAACCAACAACACCATCAGGACACTTGGGATCTGGCTCCAGGGGCCAGGAAGACCACAACCAGTCCCCTAAACGCTCCAGCGTTGTGATGGAAACACGCTCACCAGAGATCCCTTCTGCCACCATCTACCACTCCATGCCATTGGGCATGTCCACTAATCAGCCTCAGGTGTACTGTTTCTCCCCCGCAATCACCCCCGCTCCCACCCTGGACCCCTTCCAGGCCACCCAGAAGAAGATGCTCCTGGATCCCACCACTGGAAACTACTACCTTGTGGACACTCCTGTGCAGCCGGCCACCAAGCGCCTCTTTGACCCTGAAACAGGCCAATATGTGGACGTGCCCATACCACAGCCTCCTGTGACTCCGGTGCCCATGCCAATCTCACCTTTGGCCCTCAGTCCAGGAGCATATGGACACACCTACATGATCTACCCAGGCTTCATGCCGACACCGTCTGTGATCCCGGCCAGGACGCTGGTGCAGTCGCAGATGTCGATGCAGTCAGAGGCGGAGAGCGTGGAGAAGCAGCAGACTGAAGGCATGTACATGGAGAGTCCTTTCTACATGGCCACGGGGAAGTCTCCCCAGGCGGCCTCAGGGACTCAGCAGCAGGCCACTGCTAACAGGCCACCACAGGGTTTCTCCAATGTCATGCAGCCTGTCATCAGCATCACCTCCCAGCAGGGGCCCCGGATCATTGCCCCGCCCTCATTTGATGGGACCACCATGAGCTTCGTGGTGGAGCACAGATGAATGGCACCTTACTTGGACAGGTGAGTTGTTCTGACTGTTTATCAGTTTGTGTTGTTTATGCGCTGTCAGTCTAAAAGAAGACAACACAATACATCTTGTTAGACTGGCAGTACATGTTGCTGCTGTGCAAACACTTTGAAGTCCATCAGAAGTTCAGTAACCTTTTTTATTTAGGAAATAACCAAAGGAAAAAAAAATCTGGATTTAATGACATTTTTATAGAGACTTTCATGCATTCTTGTGTCTCACAAATCACATGCACAAACTGATGTCTGCACATGTTCTTGCAATCATTGGTGCAAAAAGTACGAGGATCCTTTACTTATTTCAAAGAACAAATACCATATTACCAAAAAAATAAATCAGGGAAAGAAGTAACTGAGACAAATAGAACAAAAACAACAGAAACTGAAATTGCCACTTGGTAAAGAATGAAAGTAAAAGGAATTTTTGTGAGTCTCAGTGGTGTGCACACAGGGAGCGTGTTAAGGGGGCACCTCTTCTTTTGAAATCCTTTTATTATTGAGATGTATGTTTGAACTCTAATGGGACACCTCCATGTTTCATTTTTGCTTAAATGTCACAGAAGAGTGAGACTTGAGCAGCCAGAGCACCTGCCTGGCTGGTCCAGTCCACCTCCAGTCTGTCAAACTGTCCACAATAGCCAGAATTCTCTGGTTAGCATCAAATGCCATTCTGGTGTGACCTTAGAGCAAAAATGAACCTTAGCCCGATGTTTGAAAGAGGTGTCTCTTTTCATTCCTGCCTCGCACAAAGTCAGCTCCTGTGTACTGATTTACAAGCTTCATTTACATTTCTAATTATAATACTGTAGTACTAGTTCTAGTGTGAAAGTATGGAGACCCAAAGTGTTCAGAATTAAATAAATGCTTAAGACATTATGAAATAAATGATCATATGAACAAATAAAGACAAAATATTAAAGCTCATTATTATGAAATGTTATTTCATCCTGCCTATTTTCACATTAAAGGAGTTTATTTCAAGTCATTTTTATTTAATTTTAGCGGTTTAAATTTTTATTTTAACCTTTGATGATAGCAAGATAATGGAACCCGACTCTCATGCAGACCTAAAGTGTTCAAAATTAAATGATGAAATGCTAACAAGCTGGCCTTAATTCACCTGCTA
This sequence comes from Chaetodon trifasciatus, assembly GCA_037975065.1. Classification (NCBI taxonomy): domain Eukaryota; kingdom Metazoa; phylum Chordata; class Actinopteri; order Chaetodontiformes; family Chaetodontidae; genus Chaetodon; species Chaetodon trifasciatus. The sequence goes on from JBBMOE010000074.1 coordinate 1,892,187, forward strand.
ACATCAAAGTTTCGGCAGTGTGAGATAAAAATTCACTTTAAAATAACACTGCAAACATCAAGAATAAAAAGTGTTGGAATTAAGTGCTTGCAGTAAACTCTTATTGAGCAAAGTAATGGGATGAAGTAACGTTTCAATAATGATCTGACATATACATATTTCTTGTATTTCTTCACAGTTACAGTGTAATATTTTATTTTATGACTTCTTTAATTACTTATTTTGAATACTGCCCTCATTTAACCTCAAAAAAAGCCTATAAGTACATAGTGGATCAGTGGTACACTCTCTTTGCGACAGTTTATTTAACATTAGTCACAGTTTATTTTTTCTTGTGTCAGTTGCATTAAGGCATTAAGCATTCAACCAATCATGTACAAGGATTCAACATGCATGAAAAAGGAAGAGACACGATGTGATTGTAAAGTTTGCAGCTGAGCACCTCAGCAAGCGCGAGCACTCACAGACCAGTTTGTGAATTCTGATATCAGAGATACAGAGGATTATACTGACACAAGCTTCTTCATGGGCAAGGTGTTTGAATGTGTGTGTGTGTGGTGTGGTAGACGTAGTGTGTGCAGGAGTAGAAAGGTCAGGCTATGGCAGCCGTTTTCTGTGTATACAGGGACTGCTTCAGCTGCTGTGGGACATCAAGAGGCTGCCTGGCAGGTCAGAGTCGCGGCGGGGTCAGCCGGCTTTTTATAGGACCAGTCATTTAAAGACTGAGAGAGTGAGAAGTCAGGTTCACATGGCCTCCAATCAGCAATTACATAAACACAACATGCAACTTAGCAGCAGATCACCCCAGCTGCAATGTGGGTGAACATTTGGAGTTCCCCTTCTCATCTGAGAATGAGACCCACATACTGGAGGGCTCAGTTATGTTTATAAAGTAAACAGATAGTCTGCAGCATGGAGAAATGGGCTTTTGAGTGGAAGGTAGTTTAAATCCTACATGCAAAATCTTGTGTAGGGAAAGTTACTGTGCAGGTTTTTTCCCCTTAGATAAGCAAAATGTATGGAAGATCATTAATGTCAGAACTAAGTGGGTGATTAGTCTACAGGGGCAAAATCTGGGTGTAAATGGAGAGATTTGTAAACACAGCAACGCAAGCAAATAGATAATTGTGAGTATAACAATGTTAAATCTTTGGCAGGAATCACTAAATTTAACAAAGTCAAATCCAACTGCGGTGTGGAGACCCAAAAGAGCTCCAAATACATACTTACATAAAATAAACAACACATTTTAACCATGCTAGCAGGGCTGACAATGTTCTGTTGGATGGTCCACTATTTTGGTAGAAAGTGAAATATCTCAACAAAGATCACATTAATGTAACTTTGCACAGACATTCATTGTTTCCCACAAAGGTGAATCTTTGACTTGTAGCATCACCATGAGGATGACAATTTTGTTTTTTAGTGAAACATCTTAGCAAAAATTTGATAGATTGTGATATCTTTTGGTACCGAAGGATGAATCCTGATCCTCTCCATCCTAACTTTGGTGATCCTCTGATTTTATTCTGTCCAAAACTTTGGTTTATGGCCGCATGCCTGCTTAACTAATGCCCATCACCCTCAGCTGCACTGTAGTGGCAGCAGCCTTTTAGCAACTGTGACAGAAGAAAAGCAGGCCCACAACTGAAATATATTTTCAATTTTAATCCTGCTGTTATTCTGTCTTTGCATATTTTATTGAACTTATGCAGCTACCAAGCCAAAATGTTCATATTATAACCAAACCAGCATGGGCATTAACACCAACAAGTTGAAACAGCACCCAGTTTGATTGGAGCAAGGATAACATTACGCTTCCAAAGCAACAGAAACACCAGGAGGACAAACTCTGACTCATGTTGCATTTGCAGTCAGATAATGCAAGAAAAAGCAGATGAATCTGGTTCCTTCCAATCGACAGATTCGTTACCCATCTCTCAGGTAAATGTTCACCTTTCATGAAAATCCACATTTCTAATTTCTCTTCTTATAAAGCAGAAGGGGACAGTTCACAATACAGGCAGTTTGAAATTAGCTGTGCTGTTGTTTACCTCTGCTTTCCAAAACCAGAACCTGCCTGAGCCTGGCCTCGCATGCTGCAAAATACATTCATTTAACAGTTTCATAATGTATACTACTCAGAAAACAGTATGCTGTATATTCTACATGCATTACATAATGCTATTCTTAGTAGTATTAACAACTACTACTGCTTTTTTACTACTACTCTGGTACTTTGCTGTGGTGCTATTGTCAGTGTGAATGAACCCTCACTCCTGAAGCCAGACAGATTGACTTTGACTTTGACAGATTGGGTTTCCACTTAAATGGTACTAATGCATTTTTAAACATGAAATGATATTCACAGCTGGGAGGTTGAATTTAGAAACGATGCAGACTGGGCAGTGAGTGTGACAGTCACAGGAAGGAGGACATTCAGACCGGGTATGAGGAAAAACAGTTCTGCAATGGTGAATAAGGAGCAAACTCACACACTTTAAACATAATACCTGCTTATTATCAGTATGTTAGGGTTGTAATTGTGAGCATGCTAGTATGATGATGTTAGCATTGAGCTCAAAGCTCTTCAATTGGAACTGAAGTCTGAGTCTCACCACTAGAACTGTCTCCTCCTCAGTGAGTAAACTGGGTTTCAGGTGTTAATGGTGTCTTCAGAAGAACTTAGTGTCTGTTTTGTTGTCTTGGTTCCCAGCAGGGCTGAGCTCTGAGTGGATGTCGGACTGCTCTGGGCTTCGTCTCTTCGTTGTGCTACGTCTGTGTGTTTTATTGGCTGGAGTTGATAGATGAGGGTCCTTGTATGAGAGGGCTCATTCACACCCTGTTTTACCTTTGAACTTGTACAAGATATGTATAAAGTATGTATTGTTTGCTTTGTTTTCTAACATGGTGTTGTAAGAATTTGAAGGACTCACTGAGTGCGTAGGCCTGTATACATTGACTTTGACTCTAAACGAACAGGGTTTCATTCTGGAAAATCTTTATTTTTAACTTCATTTTCAAACATTATTTTTTGTGGTTTTATAATTGTATTTCATTGTATGTCACATATTGAATAATGATTTTTACAATGACTATATTTAGCCAAATATCTATATCAGTTAATATTTTCTTACCATCCCTTGTGTGTTGGATTTTCTGCAGTACTACGACTATTGCTTCAAAACACATGAAAGTCAGCCTGTACCATTTGTTTTTGTATAGCTGGAAGTATCATAATACCTTAATCTGCTGTATTCAATGTGATGATATTAATGGAATGTGTGTGTTCAGATCTGCCATCGTACACTACATATGCAGCAATCTTTTTGATCTAATGACCACATGAAGACAGGTTGTTCTATGTTTCTCCCTTCTCACTGAAATGTAGAGATTCTGGTTTTTCCAGCAGCTCTCAGAGGTTGTAAAGGACAGTGCAGCTGCAGGAAGTGATCTGCTGCAGCAGGCAGGGCAAAGAGAGATGGATCACTCAACTGTGTGACCCGCAGACTGATGTACTGTTTGACATGTATTTCTGTGTATTCTGTCATTATTTTGACATTGAGTTATTGTTTTATACTTAAATTAGCTCAGACTGTGGATCTGCTGGCCAGTCCATCTGTCTTTCACTCTGAATCAACTGTTGGAAATTTGTTACTTGATTGTTTTTATGCTAGGAAGCTAAGAAAGTCCAGTCAAGCCTGACATCAAGCATTCATTTAGAATAAAAGTTATAAAAGAATACCACATCAGGGAAACAATCAGGGAATTGAAAAGTCTTATTTAGACTTAGATTTGCATTCATGTATTGAATTATATTCAAGGTAATAAACCTCATGGATCATACAAGCTGTGTTGTATTAGTTTGAATTAGGGAAGGCAGGTTTCTGCCTTCTGAGCTGTTGAAAGGTTGTAATGTAGAAAATGCCAAGTTGTGATCACTGTTTTAGAGTGAAATGTTGCTTCATCAATGTATCAAATGAGGTTTGTCAACTTATTATGACTAAAGGCGAAGTTAAAGGGTCAATTCAACCAAATTACAGAAAACATATATTGTGTGCTCAAGTTAAACAAAATATCATGTCATGTCATATCATAATAATACATTTTATTTATATTGCAAATGAATTTAAATTTAAATTTAAATAAAACAATAGAATAGATTATTAGATGGCAAAGAAGACTTAAATGCGCATTCACAAATATTCTATTTTTGACACCAGCCATTAGTCTTTCATTTATCTTAATGACAATTAAATACTTCAAGATGTGACTTCAAAGCTGTTTTTGTAAAGAATTCCATGCTTTTATTTTTAATACCAGTTTTTTAAAGTGCAAAAGAAATATGTGTTTTTCTAATTTGGGTGAATTGGCCCTTTAAATATTCTTTGAAATCCCAAATTGTCTAATTTTTGAGTGTGATATTCTGTTGCCAGTATACGTATAAAGTAAGATCCCAGCATTTTCTGGCACTTTGACTATAAAAATGTTTTAATATTTTCACCAGTTCGATGTGATGTTAGTCTTCTGAAACGATGTATATTTCTGAACAATCCACAACTAATCTACTGTTGAGTCTTCTTCAGTGCGCACTTTTCTTTTTAATCACATTTTAATTGTTGGTTCCTCTTTTCGTTTCACACTTGGTCTTTTGAAGGATCATTTCGTCAGACAGATCCTCCATTGTTCTGGTTTGTGGTTGCGGCAGCACTGCGAGTTTTTGAATGTGTTTTTTTGGTTTGTTTTTTATTACTTCTGTGCAATAGCAGGAAAATTGAGTTTGTTGTTTAGAGAAATTAAATTATGTATAAGTGTAAATATTTTTTTCACAGGTCTCAAGGAAGGCCTGATGTTCTGATGCGTCACTGTGATTTTGGGACTTTGTGATTCAAAGTCCTGTGCAAGGACACTCAGACAGGGTGGGGTTTAAAGCTAGATCACCCTACTGTTTTGAAACTATGAACTTTGTGGACAGACAGTGAATTCTATGCAGGTAAAAGAAAGTAGATTTGTCATGAAGAGAACGTTTGTGATTTTTGGAATGAAGGGACTTTAATATGGAATGAAATGGTGAATGCACAGCAGGGACAGGTGGCTTTAGATGGATGGACAGAAATGAAACTGAAGGCTTAGTTTAGGTTTTTAACTTTGATGTGTTTTGCAAGTGAAATGTACAGTGTTGATTCAAAATTGTGTCATGAATACAGCAAGAAATGTTGCATCAGATGTTGATGCTAAATGTGTTTGTGCTTGTGTTAATGTAAAATAAATATGAAACCCTTTTGCAGACCTCTCTATTATCTGTTTACTTGTTGATGGTAATACGTGACTTAGAGAATGAAGCACAGGCATATGGGAATAAAACTTGACTGGAATTCTGCTAAATACCGAATGGGGGCTTTTGTATGTTGTACAAAAATAATAAAGTTTTAGATTAAATGTGCCACTTGAGCTCTACTACAAATAAGTATGCAAGTAAGTCCCTCGATCCTTAAACCTCTGGAATGGCTGTGCACATTTGAAGACAAGGGACCAGAAGCAGCATCAGGTAAGTCCTTCTAGGTGTGGGATCCAGAGTTGGTTGGATCTGTATGAACTTGTGATGTAAAAGAAACAAATTCTGTCAAATAAAGACCAAGAACACGTTCATGCCTCGAGTGACTTCTTCAAATGACTGTCATGATTATTTAAATTAGTTTAAAATACTTCTGCATTTTTGGGAATAAGTCTATTTGCTTTCATCCCAGGAGTGAGATGAGTAGGTTAGTATTGATCCCATGTCTGTCTGTTTACATACAGAGCTGAAGTGTTAGCTTAACTTAGCATAAAGACTGTCAGCAAGACGTCTCCTATTTATCATGGTTGGAAGTCGCCCCCTCTGACAGACGAAAGTGTAAATATGGAAGTTATTTATTCTCAAAACATTAGTCTGAAATCGGTTGACGATGGCTGCCATCTTTTCAGTTTAGCTTGGCAGCCGGTGTTAAAGGATTCTCTGCTGGCTGTGGATAGAAACTGGGTTATGAGGGATGTAGATGGATGGACGCAGGATCATGTTGCAGAGCCCTAACTGTATACACACAGACACATTTAAAGCTGGTGTGTCTGCAAGGCATTTCATCCAGAGCCATAACACACACACACACACACACACACACACACACACACACACACACACACACACACACACACATGCACGCACGCACAAACCTCTGGCTATTTTGCAATGCACTCTCTCTTTGCAGTGTCAACAGGTCAGCGTCAGAAATGTGGAAATGTGGTATTCCTCTGGGGGAGAAAAGATTTTTTTGGGGCCAATTGAATTTAAATCTGTGAAGGTAAAATCTTGATTGTCCTCACCCAAGTCAGTGTAGTGACACAGGTTTTAACAGTAATAAATCGCATTAAACAAATATATAGCACTGATTCCAAAGAAACTGGGATGCCTCGAAAAACATACCTAAAAACAGATTGCAGTTATGAATTGCAAACGAGCTGCGTGGACCAAATTAATATATATATATTTTACCATTAAGCCTTTGAGTTGGTTTCATCAAGAAAAAGTTTACTGACTGGACGCTGGATGCTCAAAGTCTTGGTGCAGTTCATCAAAATGCCCAATAGATGGCGGTGTTGCTGAAGCATTACAGCTACTGTCAGCTGCACCTCCATGACAGTTATTCAAGAGCTGCAGAGTTTGAACCTCTTGACCACTACAGTCTTTCAAAATAAAGCTAAATACTGTAGATTTGGAACCACTGGCACTCGTGCACCACTTAAACCACCACTCCCTTGACCCCTTTCAGTTTGCATATCATGTCAAAGGTTCAATGATGAAACAGCCTCCTCTGCCCTCCACTCAGCCCTCATCCACCTGGACACGAAAGGCTCTTAAATCAGAATACTGCTCATAGATTTCAGTTCAGCGTTCAATACCATGCTAAGGAAACTGGACCTGCTGGGCCTGAACACTTCACTCTGTCAGTGAGAATCAGTAATAACCCACCAAGCACCACCACGCTGAGTACAGTGCCCCCCAAAGATGGTTGCTCACTCCCCTCTTTGGCTGACCCATGACTGTGCACCAACACATTTCCAACCACTTAGTCAAATTTGCTGATGACTTAGCTACTTATTTCATCGTTTACAAGTATTTTCACCAAAAGGTCATTTTAGCACAGGGGCCAGACTGAGGACAGTTGATCTCAGAGGGGCCATTTGAAGTAACCCTGAAACGAAGAGTGGTTGTTTTAGGGGGGCATAGGGGGATCGAGGCTATTTATTCCACTGTTGGACCATGTTCTAGAACCTCCAAGTACAGGCACTGAAATTTAAGGCAAGCCATCGTCTGCCTTCCTCATCTGATGCTGCCTTCAGGTGCTCTGCGTTTCACTTAAACAGATCTCTGTCAATACTCTGTTCTGTTTATCCTTCATTCAAATGTGGTTACAAGTAAGTTATTAAAGAGACTACTATGTTAAGAATTAAAATTTCTTCTTTTGTTACTTTTTTCAATTCAACACACGTGAAATAGGACTCTTACACTATTCCACACGGTTCCTTTGACGTTAGATCTGTTGATATAGGTTGTATATTGTCTGTCCCTGAACGTCACATCTTGTCAAATTGGTTGTCGTGCTGTTTATTATCATTCTGAGCCCTGCTGCCTGTGTGTGATGTGCTAGAGAGTTCCTATGACGTCGATTGCTAGGAACTAATACATCTATGAGCCATTCGCAAAACTTTACGCGTTCCGATAGACCTGAATGCATCTGGCGCGGTTAAATGACGTCAGACATGCGCCAACTTTATATACATGTGGAACTGAGTGGCTACATTGAAGAGCTGTCGTTGTTTAGCTGATTATCATGGTTTGTCTGACTGTCTGTGCTTGGATATCAAAGCGATGAAGACGTTTTGAAAGATTTCGTTCTTTCTGAGATTCTAAGGTGAAGAACTCTGATTGGCTGTTAAATGTTGCCAGTTAACCTTCTGCAAAAAACAGCCACCAAGCTAGCATCAACAGCTAGTTGACACAGCAGCATTAGCAAACAGACTTAAGTCATCTCTGCTCCTCACAGATGGCTGATGATAGTGTGAAAAGTGAAGCTTCCGCCCAGCAGGAGAATGATAACACAGATAATAAGAGCAGTCCGAAGACAGTGAGTAGTAATGGAGAAGCTGCAGCAGAAAAGCAAACTCTGTCCAAAAGGCAAAGGAAGAAGCTTCTGAAGCAGCAGAAATGGGAAGAGGAGAGGGAGCTCCGAAAGTAAGTGAACTCAGTCTAACACTGTTCATTCAGCCACAGAGGTGTGGTAACAGCTGTCTGTTTGTGTGCTGTTTGTCCTCTTAAAGTTGTACTACTTGTAGTGGCTATTGCTTAAAGTAAACTTGAAATCAGTAGGGATAAGCTGTGTGAAGGCAAAATAAGTTCATAGTCAGTATAGACGTTTGCAGTTCAGTCGTGATTTATTTATCCTTTGCAAGCTAAAAAAAGAAAACCTTGTGCTGCCTGTCTTGCTCTAGTAAATACAAGGACCATCTCTGCTCTTATTGCCTAACTTCATTGACCTAACGTGGCTTTAGTGCTGCTCTAATTTTAACAAAACAAATACATTATTTTAAGACCTTTTGCAAATATAGCACACAGCTGCATCAAAAAGTCTGGTTTATTACAATGAGAGCTTTATTTTTTTACAGCTTACAATCAACAATGTAATTGGGAACATCTACAATCATGCAAAAAATAGCTTTAACATGGGGAAAACAGGTGCACCTTGATGATCAGACGGGTTGTAAATAAATAAATGAATGAATGAATGAATGAGTGCACTTGAAATGTTAATAATGTGGTTCACTGTCAGAACCTTTTATGACCCAGTCACACTGCATTCAAATCATATGTACAGGATTATGAATAACCAATGACACATGTTTCGTGCACACACATCACACCATTATAAAACCAAAATTGGTCGTGTACTGGTTGGATACTGTGTGCGCAGGTGTGTCCTATTTTTGTAGATACATGACTACAATGCAGGAGTCTGCTGCATGGTGTCGTATTATTGCCCACATGCTCAGCATCTGTCCTGTGCTTTCTGCTGCAGGCAGAGACGAAAGGAGAGGAAGCAGCAGCGTCGGCTGCAGAGGCAAAATCATCAGCCGGAGGAGGAGGAGGAGGGAGGAGAGGCCCAGAATGTCAGGAAACGGTTACGCAGAGATGTGAAGCCCAGCTCACTGAGGCTGGTGGTGGACTGCAGCTTTGACGACCTCATGCTGATCAAGGTAAAGAGCTCTGGAAACGCTTTTTACACTGAGATATAAACAAAGGTGTTGACTCTGCAAACTGATAACTTCGCCATGTTTCCAGGATGTGCGGAAGCTTCACAAACAGATCCAGCGGTGCTATGCTGAGAACAGACGAGCCTTGCATCCAGTGCAGGTTAGTGGCTCCTGACTGACGTGGAGCAGGTGAGGCAGTCCTGTCTGATGTGTAACCACTCCTCTCACTTCTGCAGTTTTATCTGACAAGCCTGGGAGGACAGCTGAGACAGAGCATGGATGAAAAGGACAAAGGATGGGTCAACTGGAAGGTAAACACCATCCTGAATGATGCTCTGCACTGATTTTAGTTTTCAACATGCAAGACATTTTCTAGGTGCTGTAGTTGGCAATGACAGGCTTCACACAGCTCCCTCTGCAGCCTTTTCCATATTTACAGTAGCACTCCTCAACACCTGGTGACACACTAATGTGTAAAATTGGTGGATTTTTACAAAAAAAACCCCACATCTGCAGTTTGTTAGCAGCATTTCAACATGTAATGTGGTGCCTAACTGTGCACATGTGCGTGCTGCTGTTGTGTGCAGGACATCAGCATTAAAACGGAGCACTACAGTGAAGTTGTGGCTAAAGAGGAGCTGGTGTACTTGACGTCAGACTCTCCCAATGTGCTGGAAGAGCTGGACCAAAAAAAGGCCTACGTGATTGGAGGCCTGGTGGACCACAACCACCATAAGGTGTGTCCGACGCCACAGCTGCAGGGCCATGCTGGATGTGATTCCTGCTGACTGATTTGAACTGTTCTTTACTTCTCTGTCTGGCTTTTGTTTGCAGGGGATCACCTTTGAGAGGGCGAAGGAGCTGGGGATCGATCACGCCCAGCTTCCTCTGAGCAGCTTTGTTAAGATGAACAGTCGGAAGGTTCTGGCAGTCAACCATGGTATGAGCTAGTATCACACCAGAGTGAAATCAGTAGTTTTAAGCCACTGTCACAAGTGGCTTTAGCGGATATTGTCTATATCTTTGGAGTAAAATGCCCATTTTTGTGGTTAGTAAGCTGCAGATGTTACTATATCTGGCTCTCGAGCACTACCTATAGCATTACTTCCAAGGCCAAGGGAAAACTATTGTTAGCCAGCTATATTATTTTGTGGGATTCCAGGTTCTGTTCTAAAATGCCCCATTCAGAACTGACACATCCACAGAATGGGAGACAGTTTTTGATGTCACTATATCAGGCTAATGTTAGTGGAAGTGTTCTCCTACAGCCTTCTCTCATGTAAAAGTGAAGCATATTGATAGAAAACACTATAATTAATGCATAAAGGTAACCTTTGTGTTGCTTGTACAAGTTACTACTTCAACAGTAACACCCAGATGGAGACCAATCTTAATTCTGGTTGTTCTTTTTGAAGCAGTTGGCTAATTGCTGTGCCAGCTCTTTTTTCCCCACTGCCTATATTTGGTTTAAGAAGTGTGCTTTTGTGCCTCCTGCAGTGTTTGAGATCATCCTGGCATACCTGGAGAAGGGCACCTGGCAGGAGGCCTTCTTCACCGTCCTGCCTCAAAGGAAAGGAGCGGTGGCTGTCGACCAGGACGGAACATCTCTTCAGGAAAAAGAGGAGGAAGACTCAGAATCTGACTCTGATGCATCAGACCAAGCTGACAAAAGGGTCTAAATCTTAGTTCAAAGGGACAACTCGAGACAAAGTTCAGACATCTGACGTCTGGATATATTTATGTCAAGGCTGTGCTTGAAAGAGAGATGTTTCTGTTAAGATGTGTTTCAAATTTCAAAATGATTTTTCTTTTAAAAACAGCTATTTATTGAACATTTTACTTTGTGCCTGTAATGGGTAATAACTTAGTTGCGCATCTAATAGGAATAAAAAATTTCAATTTTGCTACATATTTTGACAGAATATACAGTTATTACACTGAAGAAAATGATTTATTCTTGACTTTTCATTGCTTTTTTTGTTGTTTAAAGCTAAAGCTGTCAGACCTATGCCAAATGGACTCATTTAAAAGAAAAGATTTAAAGCAGGATAAAGTCAACACAACAACATGATTGTCACTGACCCTGAATTATTGGAATATCTTCCAATTTTTGGGAATCTAATCACAGAAAGGTTGGGGAAATATCACAGAAATTTGCAAATACATCTTTTTATATCAATACAATGCAGGATAATGTCATGAAAATTCAAAGCAAATTGTGGGCGACAGTGAATTCCTAGTTAAATTTTTAAAAAGGAAATTATGACAAGCAAAAAGGCATTAAAATGTTGGAACAAATCATGAAATAGAAGATTGAAATTGAGCAGTGGAATAGAAGTCAAAACTGGAGTTACACAGTGTTGGTACAGAGTTTTGAGGTGTCTTGCGATGCTTCAGCAGTCTGACTAGTACAGTGTGAGCCAGCAGAGATAATGTAAAGAGCTCAGAGGGAACATTTCCACAGTAGAAGCAGGACTGCAGTTAGCCTTTGACATAGTGTATGCAGCAGCAGCAAACTGCAACATGTCAGTTATTTAGTCCTTAATGTTACACCTGTTCTTAATCAATGGCTCTGATAGCCAAACTGCAGGCGCATTCATTAAAAGTAAAGGTGATATAGATGTGGTCTGAAATGGACCGAGGGCCAAAAGCCATTCCAACTTAGCCCAAGAACAATCAAACTCATTAGTTTGACCATGCTCAACCAGACATGCTGTATGCAGAATACAGGTGAGGTCAAAGCTGATGATGATCAAGATAAAAGGAGGTTGAGACTCTTGAGCCAGACCTGGTGCGAACATGATAACATGTAATGAGTCAAAAATGTAGCAGAAGAAGCTGCAAGTTATTCCTACATTCTGCTCAGGGCCCAGAGCTTCAGGTTCACTGTGTGGCAGTGAGCTTGATGAATTGTGTATTTGTTTGGTAATACTGCATGCACCATTAAAGAACTAAAATGACAAGGGCAGGAAGGCCTGAAAACATCGGAGTTCTGTTTGTAGGCATCTAGTTTCTGGAGTGTCCTTGAAGGACACATACCGCTCGTGCACAGGTGTACTCTGTAGCTTGTAGCACAGTGGCTGTACCTCACAACAAACTGGAGGCACACAAATGTCTACAAGGAGCTTACATGTATCATCTTTGAATTTACATCAGCAGACCCGAGTGGATTCAGAAGGTGCAGTTTTGACTTCAAGGTGACCAATGCATTTCCTGATCTCTATCTCGTACAAGGGCCCAAGGAAAGAATCTATTTTTAAGGCTTTTGATTGTTTCAGTTTATACTGTGCTCACACCATGCATAACTACTAGAATCTGATCAATAATTAGGGGCCCATGGCTCAGGGCCCCGTGGTGGTTGAACAGGCCTGAGTCAGATTGAGGGAAATATTTGTCATAAAACTAAAATTACATTGAAATAACATTTTTAATTTTGCTGAAGACCTGAAAGGACCCATGTGTCTTTTAGAACTGGTCCACCATCTTTCTTTTGTACCAGCACGATAGGAGACGCATATGGGCTACTACTTTCCCTGATTATTTGGCTTTCCTATAGTTGTTTTATGTGGGCTCTCACCGTGTCATACTGAGATGAAAGAATACGACGGTACGGCTGACAAACAGGAGTATCGTCTAGCAGGGGAATCTCATGCTAATCAAACTAGCGCAACCTAAGTCAGCCTCATTCTTTGCAAACAGAGAGTGATACTTCACCAGCAATGCTGCTGCTTGTTGTTGTTCAGAGCTGTCCAACCACTCAAAAATAGGCATATCCCAGTCCTCCCCAACTCTGACCTCATCTCTCGGAAGGGACACGGCTGCCGTACACTTATCATAAACTCAACATGCGGAGTTTGGTCAGATAATACAGTCGGCGTACTCACTGTAGCTATGACCCTGTCTGGAGTCAGACAAACATTGGAATAGCCGATATAAAAACTCCATGTGCTGGTGTGAGGGAACCTTGGGACATGTTACAGGGGAGTTGGTTAAACCGTGGTATTATTTATTTTTTTATTTTTATTATTGAAAATTAGCAAGACAGAGTGAGAGACAGAGAGACATGAGAGCAAAAGTGGTTGGGCAAAAAAGTCACGTTTAATAATTTTACTACTTTGCATTTGCAGCCACAAAAGAGCACAGCAGCAGATTACATTGATAAAGCATCAGTTCCGCTCTGAACCACTCTCTGTCTGTCAGCAGAAATAACACCAGTTTCCACTTCTCTTTCTGCACTGGCAGCTGACTGACAGAGACAGTAAGCGTAATCAGTTAACTAACAATCCTTTCCTTAAGTGTCCTGACTTTAACCTTGGGACATGTTACAGGGGAGTTGGTTAATCCATGGTATTACTGTGCTTGATTGGCCAGTAAACTCGCCTGACCTGAACCCCATAGAGAATCTATGGGATATTGTCAAGAGGAAGATGAGAGACACCAGACCCAACAATGCAGACGAGCTGAAGGCCGCTATCAAAGCAACCTGAGCTTCCATTACACCTCAGCAGAGCCACAGGCTGATCGCCTCCATGCCTCGCCACATTGATGCAGTAATTCATGCAAATGGAGCCCCACCCGAGTATTGAGTGTATAGAAATGAACATACTTTGCAGAAGGCGGACATTTCTATTTTAAAAAAATCCTTTTTTTATTTATCTTATGTAATATTCTAATTTTCTGGGACATTGAATTTTGGGTTTTCATTAGCTGTAAGCCATAATCATCAAAACTACAAGAAATAAAGACTTGCAATATTTCACTCTATGTGTAATGAATCTATATAATATGAGTTTCACTTTCTGAAACGACACAAAAAATATTTTTTCACGATATTCAAATTTTTAGTATCTATCTATCTATCTATCTATCTATCTATCTATCTATCTATCTATCTATCTATCTATCTATCTATCTATCTGTTTGTCTAATCTCTTTGTTCCCTTCATATTTTAGAAACCGTCTCAGCTCACAGTGTCGTCTTATGGTTGTCGTCTTTTAACACAAACTAAAAAGAAGTTGCGTTCAACTTGTCAGTATATTAACAGTTCCTCCTTCATTTCAGACTTTGTTCAGAGTTTACAGATTTTCACTTCAGCTGTGATCACACCACACTGTGCCGTCTCTTCCTGTCCAACCAGTGATGTGTACCTCACTGCTGCACACCTCCATCTATCTATTATTTATCTGGACAGTCAGATAAAATTGGCAAGACAGAGTGAGAGACAGAGAGACGTGAGAGCAAAAGCGGTTGGGCAAAAAAAGTCACGTTTAATAATTTTACTACTTTGCATTTGCAGCCACAAAAGAGCACAGCAGCAGATTATGTTGATAAAGCATCAGTTCTGCTCTGAACTGCTCTCTGTCTGTCTGCTGGCACCAGAAATAACCAGAGTAGTTGATTTGCTCAAATTAACTCCAGCTGTGATCTTTCTCAGGAGGAGCAGCGACAGTCTTTGAGACGAGTCACAGTGAACATAACGCACACACTGATTTCATCTTTGAAATCCAGCACAGAACTCACATTTGTTAATACTTGTTGAAGAAGTGTGTTCAGACCACACTGTGCTGTCTCTTCCTGTCAAACAAGTGATGTGTGCCTCACTTGCTCCTCCACTGCAGACGTCCATCTAACTCTCATTATAAGACAACCTGGACAGCCATCATTGTCCTCACTGGCTCCTCCATCAAACACCAACCATATGCAAATACTGAGAATTAAAGCTCTGCAGCAGGAGGACACACTCCAATGAATGAACATCAGATCTTTAATGCAAAATTCAAAGTTTGGGAAGAATGATTATTGCTGTCACCAACAAGGCATACAAAGCTTGATATGACACAGCATCAGTTCCAGTTGCCTCCTGAGTCTATCTGGTGGAAGAATAAATAACTTTTGACTCCAGCTCTCTTCTTTTTGCTTTCACTCGAAATGTCACGGCTGCGTAGGTCAGCTCATCAGAGCCCACATTCTGTAAAAAGAGTATTTTCAGGTTGAATGTGATGAACTGACATGATGATTAATTCCTGGAGTCTGACTGTTTGACATTTGAGGCCGATGCTAATAAAGATATTTGGCTCATTTAATTTCTATACATATACATACATATACGTAATACATATGATTAGCAGATTTTTTTTTGATAGGATGCCCTTAAATTCATTCTTTAAAGGATTGGGACAAAGATATTGACTGAGCAGCACATTTTCCATCTGAAAAATAAACTTATTAGTGCTCTCTAATGGACAAACTATGACAAAGAGGCAAATATAATTTCGTTACATAGCTGCTCATATATACTCAATGCAAATAAATACATCCTGTATACATGCATATGTATAAATACACAAACATTTCAGGGACTAGCTAATATTAGCCAATACAGTACAGCACTGGCTGTTTGTCATTGGACTGAATCAAACAAACCTCTTGCCGCTCTGGACTCTGTTCTTCTTCACCAGCTAAGTGACAGAAACAAAACATCTGGTCAGTTCATTGATCACTGTCTCTGGTAAAACAGGAGCTTTTAACTTTAAGAGCATTTCCACTAGCAACAAAACCAAAGCTGTGAGAAAGTACCGTTCTGAAGTTTCCTGCTTTTAACAACCAGAGCAACGATGACCATGACAAGGAAAACAGTCAGAGCACCCAGGATCACACTCATCAGCTTTGATATTCCCTCGGAGTCGTCTACGAGAAAGATCACTCAGTTAGACTCTTTTTCCCTTCAGAGACTTGATGTCTAAAATAGACAAAACTGAATTTAACTCAACTGTTTCGCCTTCAAACATCTGATGATCTGCACAATGAAAGAAATATTTAGAAGAATCTTACTTTCACACTTGCTGCACACGTCGTCATGTAGGTCATGGCTGCCTTTTTAAGAAATGAAGATACATTTAGCCTTGGGCAGATTTTTTTTTTTAAACAGATTTACATCAAAATTCTAAAAGCCACTTTGTTGCATACAGGATGTTGCTTTAAGACGTAAAAAAAGATTTGAGAATGAGATGATTTGAGATGAGAATCAAAAGACAAAAAATAATAATCTTACCCTTAATGTTTAAATATATGACACTAAAAACTGGAATTCCATCAACGTAAAATCCACAGAAATACAGTCCAGAGTCAGATAAATCCACTTGTTTGATTTGGAGAAAGACAGTGGACATGTTGGATCTCATTTCAAATTTTCCACTTTGGTATCCATGGCACAATTTGGCATCACCCTGAAAACTGAACATAACAAAGATACAGCTGATCTCGGTTCTGTTCACCAGTCTGAACCAGAACGTCACAGCATCATATTTGGAAATGTTGGAGCACATCAGTATGACTTCTTCACCAAGCTGAGCCTCCACAGTCTGAGTATCAGAAACTGAGACAGAGATCCAGCCTGAAAGAACCAGACGACAAAAGGCTTCCTCATTATAAAGCCACGACAGCACCTCTTAATAAAGGTTCATAAGTCAGTAAGAAGCAGATTGGCTTCAATTAGGGCAGGTTGAGCATCTGATAAGAAAATTAGCAATAAAGTTGCTAATGATTAAGTCAATGGCAGTACTTACTGAGGCTGCAGAGAATGAATGCTGCTGTCAAGGTGAAGATCATCATTGTGCGAATGACAAATTAGAGTGTGTTCCAGGAAGGCTGCCCTCTATATATAGAGAGGTGGGCTGTTTGTTGTTTTGTTTTTTTTTTGCTTATGTTCTTCAAACTGTCCACAGGCTTTCTTTTGGCAAAATGAGCAAACATGTAGGCTCAAGGACAAACTTATTTTAGTCAGAAAAGGATATAGTCACAATAATCTTCACAGCAAAGTACACACAATGCTATGATCAAAGATATATGGGAGAAGAAAAGGATCCACATACGTTGACCTCATAAGAGAGCTGAGAGATGGCTTCCAGTGTTTGACTGAAGAACAAACTGCAGTCTAGATGGAGGATATTATTTGCCATTGATGGGAATATGTGCTGTGGATGAAACTACAGCTGCCAAACACTGTGACTGTGATTTCTAAAGGAACCTACAGTGTCCCGTTCCTGTGTCATGCTTTATTAGTGGATGCTGCTCTTTATGAACACTGTGCTTCAGGGCAATGTGGTGACCTGGATGCTCCTGGAAACATTTGTGACCATGACGTTGTTGAAAGTAGCCTGCATGTTTAGGGTCTGTGTTTGCCATGGATGGATGAAACTGGCCCACTGTGATGTTGGGTATCGTCTGACATCAAGGTGTCGATATACTGCGGATGGTACCCTGACACACTGTGTCTTCTGATGTGATGACATCAATCGACCATTGTGGCATTTATTGTTGGTGGCTTTTTAAGCAGCATTGTTTGGTCTTCTGTGGTTGCAGGTTACTTTTCTACACTTACATAAATATAGAATTTTTCTCCCTTTGCCAGCAAGACCAGGTCAGTGTTTACTTTTATTTTTTAGACTGACAAATTTGACTTTAGTAATGAAATCTGAACACAAACTTTGGTCAGCTGGACATCTTAGAGACGCATGACAGACGCAGGTGTGAACGCCGATGTGTCTCAGCTGTCCACTTGTGATTGGGTCACCCATCACACGTTAATGCCAGCTGTAAATATGGTCAATGATAGCAAATGTGATTTGGCCTTCATGGACGTCACCCAGTTCCTCTCAGAGCTGAACCTCAAACTCCAGCAGCTTTTCAGGTCTCTGTTTTCAAATGAGAAGTCATTTGAAGTCAAAGCTGTGGCAAATGCAACTGGAAAGAGGAAAGAGAAGCCTGTTGACCTATTGTTGGCCTATTGTTGAGGTCTGAGATAAATGACTGGACTCATAACACAGACAAAGGAGCATTTGAGTGGTAAAAGGGATTTATTGTCACAAAGATTTGGATAATGTTCACAGGGAGGCGATCTTAGCTGATCCAGCCGAGGAGCGGGCAGGTATTTGAAGAGAGTCAGAGCTTTCTTCAGGTGGTGGACTGGAGCTGGGCAGAGGTAACACATTAGAGACATGAAGAGATGATCCAAGATGAGATAAATGAGATAAGCAAGAGGGCGAGCTAAGAGGCTGAGACTTGTTACCAGACTAGTGAGAACAACAATGTGGTGTGGTGGCTGATTGGTTCTGCAACCAGCTGATGTGTCTGACAACCTACAACATGAAATCATTGAGCTGCAAAGTCACAAGCTCAAACCTACAACAACCTCTCTACAGTGAGGTGTTGGAGGTGGTTGGAGCGCGATGCTGGTGAGCTTCTTGGCCTGAACAAAAAAAGTGGCCTCTGTATCAGTTTGTTGAGGAGCTGTTGGGCTTAAAGGGGTGGCAGGCCGGTGTCCCCTTCACTGATCCTTGACTGTGGAGCTTTCAGTGTCACTTGGATAGTGTGGGATGTTCATGTGTGGTGTGTAGCATCAGGACCCTTCCCCCTCAGCTGCTCCCTCCTGTTGCAGTTAGTCCCCAGATCTGTTCTGGCATCAGATTCTATATCTGCTGAGCTGTACTGTAGGTATTTCAGTTTCAGGAAGAAGACACAGTCATCTGTGCTGCACAAAGCATTTTTTCTAAAAGCAGGGTGCTGATGTGCGAAGGCGAAAGAGTGAAATGAGTTTGAGGAAATTGGTTAGTGTGGTCTGTGAAGAAGGTCTGAGGAGATGTGGATGTGGACTTACTATTGATGCATTTCTAAATATATCCAAAAATACTGTTCAGCTTTTGCTGCTTGTGGTTTTGTTGCAGAGAGCTGAAGGCCAGCTCTGCACACGGTGTTTCACCACAGTGGAAAATGGACTTGTTGCATGCCCACACATGCACGCAAACACAGCCATGGCAGAAAGCTAACCTTTGTCTTTGTCATATACACATTCACCACGTCAGCATACAATTGAGACTTTCATCAAATTTTAGAAAAAGTCAGAATATTCATTTCAATCAAGAACAAATGTCTGTGGAAAAATTTTCTACATTGGCGCATGTTTTGTCCTAAACAAGTCATGTGTATGTCACTGTTGTTGCTGGTTCCTCCTCCATCAAACCTCAAATGTGTGGGGCTTTTTAAGGATCAAAGAAAAACAGGTATTATTTCAGACATCAGTTCCTCTAATTTGACAACCTACTCTCATTATACTTGATATTTGCTGGAGCAAAAATGTTTGCTGCTGTTGCCTGCACCTGTTCCAAATAAAAAGAGGGACCCTAATTCTTCTGCAGACACAGCATTTCTATTTCTCTGCTCACTGGATGGAAGTCTTGTCTTAGACTGAAAGTGATGAAATGGACAGCAGTGATCCTGTAAGCTAAAGTCTAATGAAGGCTGCACGACATTTGTCACAATGTGCCAGAGACAAAAGCTCTAATGTTGGCACAGAATTCAAAGGTTGCCCCACAATAACAGAAACGGTGTGTCACATGGCTTCAAAGAGGAGCAAAATGGGCCCAAGTGCTGTGAGGACATAAGAGATGGACATAACAGGACCAGGAAATAGTAGAGCACTAATAAAAATACAGCAGTTGTGTCCACACTTGATTTGAATAAATGACTTTCAGTGAGTCAGCAGTCAAAATGTCGTAACGAGGATGATGAAATGTTGTGTAGCTTCCATTGTTTCTTATTATCAGGACACTCTGTGGTGGATTACTGCTCAGGTAACAACAGAGGCATGGCAACGTGAAGTCACTATTATTTATTAGTATGTGACTCCTCAGAGGTCAAACACTGCTGTCTTCTCAGGTACAGAATTTGGGACAGTGGCATTACTCTTGGCTGAAGTCTTCCTGTGGTGACACTTTATGTTTTGACACACACATACGATGTTTGTCACCTCAGATGTTTTCCCAGTCACATGAAGAGGCTGACAGCATAAATGACATGAGTATCCACTCCTCTCTCTGATGCAGGCCTCCTGCTGGAAGAAACTTCACGATATCAGAGCCCAGATTCTTGAAATCACAATATTCAGAGTCACAAACACTGCAGCTGAGTGTCCCCAAAATCTATAATTTTGTAAGTGTCCAAACAACTAAAACCCTGTTGTCCAAAAAAGTTGGGGCACTGTGTAAAACATCAATAAAACAGAATGTGATCATTTGCTAATCCTTTTTGACATTTACTCAATTGAAAACTATTTTTAACATATTTAATGTTTGACCTCACCAGCTTCATTGAATTTGATAAAGTTCATATCTAGAATTTGATGCAGCAACATGTTTCAAACAAGTTTGGACAGGAGCAACAAAAGACTGGGAAAATTGAGAAAAGATAAGAAAAGAGGCTTCACTACAATCTCACCTTGAATGTTTAAATGAGTTGCACTGACAATGACTGTGTGTCTGTCCATGCAAAATCCACAGAAATACAGTCCAGAGTCAGAGAAATCCACTTGCTGGATTTGGAAAACAAACAAACAAACAAAAAAAAAAAAAAAACGTGGTGCTGTTAGAGTTCACTTGAAATTTTCCTTTTTGAATCCCGTCACAGAATGAAGTTTCCCCATCAGACATGTACATAGAGGAGATACAGTGGGTTTTGCTTCTGTCGGTCAGCCTGAACCAGTCTGTCTGAGCTGGATGGATGGACTTGTTGGAGCACAGCAGTGTGACTTCCTCACCAGGCTGAACCTCCACAGTCTGAGACTCAGATCCTGACAGAGATCCAGCCTGAAACAACCAGCAGAGATGACCAGAGAGAAAGAACATTGACTGTAATAAGGCCACAAAACAACTATTTCAGGTCTAATCTGCATGCTGAAATTCTGCTGGGTTCTACATTATCTGGTGCTGAGAATAATGAAGAGCCCGAACTTACAGTGTGCAGAGAAGTAAAACTGTTAGCGAGGTGAAGCTCCTCATTGTGCACTCAGTGTCTCTGCAGGGAGAGTTTGCATCACTGAGCTCCTACAAGAGGCCCAGAGAGGCTGCGAGAGGCAGGATGTCTTTTGTTTTTTCACACTGACCAGCCAATGCAAAGCAATGCCTTCAGATAGATATGCTCTGTCCTCTGATCATCTACAGTGCTGTGAAAAAGTATTTGCCCCTTTCTAGATATTTTATTTTTCTGCATATTTGTCACACTTAAATGTGTCAGATCATCACACAAATTTTAATATTAGACAAACATAACCTGAGTAAATACAAAATGCAGTTTTTAAATAATGACTTTATTTATTAAGGGAAAAAAGCCCCCTGAACCTCACAACTGGTTGTGCCACCCGCAGCAGCAATAACTGCAATCAAGCGTTTGCGATAACTGGCAATGAGTCTTTCGCATCGCTGTGGAGGAATTTTGGCCCATTCTTCTTCATAGAATTGTTTTAACTCTGCCACATTGGAGGGTTTTCAGGCATGAACTGCCCGTTTAAGGTCACACCACAGCATTTCAATTGGATTTAAGTCCGGACTTTGACTCAGCCACTCCAAAACCTTAATTTTGTTTTTTTAAGCCATTCAGAGGTGGACTTGCTGGTGTGTTTTGGGTTGTTGTCCTGTTGCATAACCCAAGTGCGCTTGAGCTTGAGGTAACGAACTGATGGCCGCACGTTCTCCTTCAAGATTTTCTGGTAGAGAGCAGAATTCATGGTTCCATCAATCACAGCAAGTCGTCCAGGTCCTGAAGCAGCAAAGCAGCCCCAGACCATCACACTACCACCACCATGTTTGACTGTTGGTTTGATGTTCTTTTTATGCCAGATGTAACGGGACGCACACCTTCCAAAAATTTCAACTTTTGTCTCGTCAGTCCACAGAATATTTTTCCAAAAGTCTTGGGGATCATCAAGATGTTTCTTGTCAAATGTGAGACGAGCCTTTGTGTTCTTTTTGGTCAGTAGTGGTTTTCGCCTTGGAAGTCTCCCATGGATGCCATTTTTGCCCAGTCTCTTTCTTATTGTTGAATCATGAACACTGACCTTAACAGAGGCAAGTGAGGCCTGCAGTTCTTAAGATGTTGTTCTTGGTTCTTTTGTGACCTCCTGGATGAGTTGTTGCTGCGCTCTTGGAGTAATTTTGGTAGGCAGACCACTCCTGGGAAGGTTCACCACTTTTCCCAGTTTTCTCCATTTCTGGATAATGGCTCTGACCGTGGTTCACTGGAGTCCTAAAGCCTTAGAAATGACTTTGTAACCCTTTCCAGACCAATAGATTTCAATTACTTTGTTTCTCATTTGTTCTTGAATTTCTTTAGATCGCGGCATGATGTGTTTCTGTTCAAGATCTCGCATCCTACTTCACTTTCTCAGACAGGTTCTATTTAAGTGATTTCTTAATTGAACAGGTCTGGCAGTAATCAGGCCTGGGTGTGGTCAGTGAAATTGAACTCAGCTTTCCAAAAAATGTGGTTAATCACAGTTGACTTGTAATTGCCCCCCTTTAACAAGGGGGGCAATTACTTTTTCACATAGGGTTATGTAGGTTTGGATAGCTTTTTTTCCCTTAATAAATAAAGTCATTATTTAAAAACTGCATTTTGTATTTACTCAGGTTATGTTTGTCTAATATTAAAATTTGTGTGATTATCTGAAACATTTAAGTGTGACAAATATGCAAAATAGTAAGAAATCAGGAAGGGGGCAAATACTTTTTCACAGCACTGTACCTACTATCTATCCTTTTGGAAAAGGATTCATTCACTCTGCACTTTTGTGTCGGATTAGAAAACATCTTCCTGATGCTCAAATCTGTCCTCCTGACACCCACCAACCGTTGTTCAACTCCTCATAAAATCAACAGCTCTGTGAATGAAAAATAAGTCATTCAAATTGTTCTAATTATTTTTTTCAGTATAAAGATAAGAATATTTTTTTTCAATTCTGAAAACTTTGTGCCGTTCAAGTTGTCTTTGGACGATTATCGATTCAAACGTGACTCCACAGAGGCTTGATGCTGCTGTCGTGTTTCTTATTGTTGTTGACAAACTCAGGACTGCCTCCGTCATCTCTCAGCCAGGGTCATGCTTGTTCTTCCATGAGGATTTTTAACAGAAGATGTTATTACATTGGACTCTCTGTGCAGAACTCTGTCTCGAGTGTATTTAGGTCTGACTCACGTTTAAATGGACAGACTTGACTTTGTTTGCCTTTGACTAACAGAGCACAGATCTGTTTCTCTCCAAACACACACCTTGACCTGTGCTCCAGTAAAAGTGGTCTAAGCATAAAAAAGGTGGACGTTTGGTGGCTAGTTTTGGGTTTTATTTACTTCAAGGCCGTAACACCAGTGTGACTGCCAGATTCAACCAAATGTATCAGCTGTGCGACTGAGTGTTTGAAAAGAGCTGCATGGCTCACGGTGAAAGATACCACAGGTCAGAGTTTTTCCTCAGCAGATGAATTGGCTCACCACAGAATGAAGAGAAATCCCTCTGGAGTTCTTCACTGTGGCCACACTGCTCCTTCTCTCTCTTCTTCATCTCCATCACCATGTAATTATGGCCTTTCACATTTCATGGTCGTCCAGATTGCTTCATATGTCTATTTGCTTGCAATTTGTTTGCTTATTCTTATGACTTTATTAATAACATTTGAATAAATGTATTTCAGTGTGTGTTTATCCGCGATACTTGTCCAGGTTAACAGCATTTTATTCCTTGTTGAACAGAGTGATAAATGTGGAAAATCTGTTGTTTTCTTGACACTTTTTCTTTCTTTCCTACATACTTTTCAGTTGTGTCTATAGTGAACACACTTCCTGCAGAACATGGCTCTGCTAACTGGCAGTGAATTACTCAGCAGTGTTTGATTGAGGTAGTTTGTTCATCAACCAGCAGGAGGTGTGTTAGTCCACTCCATTTTATTATTGGGCCTCAATCAGCTTGAATCCATCATAAAGGATGATTCTGTTCACTTTTCTTTCATGGCTCTTCTTGTGATTCAGCTCTTACAGCACAGAAGATTTGATTCAACATAACAGGAACATTATAACAGCAGATAGCAGCTCCAACAGGCTAACAGGTGAATTGATGTGCAGCACAGACACTGTCACCTGGAAATGAGAATATTGGGAGAGACTACAGAGGAAAAATACCTTCAGCAAGTTTGGAATAAAATCACTGCCGACTGTCATTAAGTGTTGAGAAAGTTTAATTTGTCACAACTTGGCTCTAAAGGCCACGAGGGAGAATGGGAAACACACAGTTTCAAAGATGAAATAAAGTCACTTAATGAACAAAAGTTCCTGAAGTATACAGACAAGAAAACATCAAAAGGTGTGGCATGTGTACATCAGTGGTGTCAGCAGTGGGTGTAGGGTGTACATGTGGACTCTGAATGGCAGCTTGGTGTTGGAAAATGCATGAAATAATCAAAGGAAAGCGAGCAGGAACTAACAGCAGCACAGAAGCAGAGAGATGCCTGCAGAGAGAGAGAGAGAGACGACAGCCTCCCTCTGCCCACTGTCACTCAGTCTGCATGTTTGTGTGGAGGCTCGGCCACACAAAGACCACCTGAACACCAACATCAGCATGTATATGGTCATTCAGTGACAATAAAGCATGACCCTTGAAATCCAAGGGTCATGCTTTATTGTCACTGAATGGAAATATTGCTGTTTAGAAAGCTGAACAGATTTCTAACATGACATTTTTTGCAAGAGGAACTAAGAAGGCCGCCCACTGGCTCTGGAACTGATCGCTGGAGGAAACTCCTGCAACATGGTCTTATTATCTTGACACGCATGAGGCTTTGGGCTCCAAGCCATCAATAAGTCTTCCTGTCCTTGTCGCCTCATGCATGTGAAACCTCACCATTCTCCCAAGTCTCTCAAATGTTCCTAATGCTCCTCTCCAAATCCCTCAGAGTGTTCCTCCCTCCAGTCTGGCCTCAGCACCTTCACCTGAAACAAGCCAGCCTCCACCAGCTATAAACAGCTGGAAAACACTGAGGGGTTTTTGGGACTTGACTCTCTTTCTTATGGGGAAGCTTTTTATTGATTGATATTATATTAATGTAGATGTGTAGGTTCATGTTTTTGGTTGACACACAGTGACCGAGTCTGACTTATTTGGAAATATACAGGAGCTACTAAACTTGAGTATGTTCATCGTGTCCTTCATGTCTTGGATGTTTAGTCACCATGGTAGCAAATACTGTAGTAAATGCAGGTAGACAGGAGAAGACGTGAGCTCACTTTATGATTGGTGTTGACAGGAATTTTGTGGACAAGTCTATTTTTTTTAATAATATATGAGGTTGAAGCCCAATAAAAAAACACAGAATAAATACATTTAGGTACATTTTGATAACTACCTCTCAAGACACACAAACACACACACACACACACACACACACACACACACACACACACACACACACACACACACACACACACACAGACATGTGTACCTCATGAACAGGGGACTGTCACAGAACACCTGGGAAATGGTGACTGGTGTTTCTGGTCTTTTTAAAAATACAAAACTAAAATGCTACACTTAGTTTTAAGGTCTTTTACAATAATATTACTTCAAATGTGTATTTTTATTTTTTTTAGAGAAGAAGCTAAGAGGGGACTTGGCGATGTCTATCTATCAAAGAGTGGACCTCCATAGACTACAGTGTGACTGTCTGTATCCATTCATTCACTTAATGAGTGTTGGTTTACTGCAAAGACTTTCTTTGTTTCTTTCAAAATGTACATTTTAAAATAGACACTGACGGTCTAAAGATCAAGTTTGATTTGCAAATATACCAGAAATTTTGTTTTATGGAACAAAGTTCCCTTCATGTAATGACACACAAGTTCCCTCTTGAATAGGATGGACCGACATTCAAACTCCACCATGTACAAAAACAAGAAATAAGCTAAATTTATTCCAATATATCCAATATATTTCACAATATTCCATTGAAATAAATCATCTCTACAAAATAACCTAATAATTATTTTTCAAACATGATTTTTTAGTATGTTTTTGTAACAGAACATAAAGGCTTTAGGGGAAATGGCTTAACCATTTTCAAGCTTTACTCTGTATTTATAATACGGGCTACCCAGAGTGCAGGGAGTTATTCGTGAATATAGTCCAATAGAGTCCAACTTGGTCATAGGAATGATGTCAGCAACAAGTGCTAGATGCGTACTTCAGGTGGGATGGCAACTGCTACCTACTATTTCAACAGCCATGTCATTGCAGATATAAAGACCTATTCAGTGTCAGTATATAAAGTAAGCACGGATTCACACAGGATCAGGTGTTCCAGGAAAAAGCCCCACGTCACGCAAGCCTATCGCAAGCCACTAACATCAGTCAAACCTCCACAGACAGCCTGAAAGCCTGACACTTTGTTTATTTTGTGTACCAGCTTCTAAATCTGAGTCTGACTTGCAATTTATGCCTCAAAATAGTGACACAAAGAAGTTTAATGATTAGAGAGAGAGAGAGCGCTTTGGTTCGAGAAACATACAGTAACAATAACAGTGAGCGAGTGCTCACTGTACGTGGTGTCTAATGCAACAATAATGATGAAGTCTAGAATTATTTTTTATGAACATTTATTGTAAGTTTCAAAAGGTCTTAAATAAACAAGACATCATTAGGACTATTTCCCATTCCACAATTACATCTGTCTACAGTAAAAATAGAGATTTCAAATGTCATTTGCAGCATAATGCCTCTTTGCATATCTCTTGGCTCTGAAGACAACTGTAGAAAAGCAAGCATCATATAGGATAAGAAAAACCTTCCTATTTTTTGCAGTTGTGAGAACTCAATCCAGTGTCAGCCTCACAAAACATGGTCTTTCAGACCCTGGGCAATATCATTTAAAAATAAAGAGTTGCCTATA
Organism: Chaetodon trifasciatus; assembly: GCA_037975065.1. Lineage (NCBI taxonomy): Eukaryota > Metazoa > Chordata > Actinopteri > Chaetodontiformes > Chaetodontidae > Chaetodon > Chaetodon trifasciatus. The sequence continues at coordinate 1,919,231 of JBBMOE010000074.1, forward strand.
CAGCTTAAATGAACATAATCACTTAAGAATAGTGGAGGCTTATCAAATACTAGCTGTGGATGATGCACAATCCTCCCATTAACACACAAAACAAAGGCAGCCATCACACTGTTAACAAACTTCCGTGCTTTGTCAATCTTCACTGGGGGTGCATGCCTCTAGTGCTGTCTGATGGTTGATGAAAGAAAACAAAATTTCAATCTGAGGAATCTGTTGATGGAGGTCATGCAGATCCCCCTTCATTGCTCTGAGAAGCAGCACACTTTTCAAACGTCCAAGGTCATTGCCCCCACAATGAATCACTAGTACATCTGGAGCACTTCTTCCTTTTAGGCACTGGTGGAAGAAGGGAACTAAGTCACCCCAACACATTCCTCACCTGCCAAACCACTCAACATGGGCAGGCACACCGAGATTGGTTCCCATGGTCTTCCTTGCTTGTTTTTCACCTTGACGCACATAACTATCACCAACAATCCAGACTTTGCAAGTTGCTGAAAGAGAAGAAAGGATATACATGGTTAAAAGTAAATCAAAGATCTACGTTTTAACCTAAAGAATTGATCTGTATGTTAAGTGTGTGAATACACTCGGACCTGAAGGAGATTACTCACAGTGATGGGCTCAGAGATTACACAGGAGAACAGGCAGGTCGAAACAATCAAAAGGTTTATTAACTGAGGGTGTCCACAAATACGGGAAACAAAAGGCGAGAACAAAAAAAAAAAAAAAAACGCTCCAGGTTGGTTGGATGAATTAGGACACGTCTATTACTACAGTCTGCACATAGTTATATCTATAGGTATTACATGTTGCCAGGCGCAGCCCAGAAATAGTTTAGACATAATTGACATTATGGTAAATCTAATTTTTCTTAATTTTCTTGTCAGGGGTTAGATGTGAAGATGTTTCTAGTTTTTTATGTTAAGCTATTCAGTGCAATTTATTGTTTTAATAATCAAAGTAACGGGGCACTCCTGGGCAAAACTTTGCATGGCCTTCCTATTCTTCTTGCTAATGTGTGGTTTGCGTCTTCTGCACTTTTGTTCTTGAAGTCTTCTGCAAAGAGTAGATTATGATACCTTAGCTTCCAGGTCTACCTATTTGATGTCTGTTACTAAGTCCACCAGTGGTTTCTTTCTTCTTCAGGACATTCCTACTGTTCATCAAAGTCATTTGTGCAGTTATGTAGATGTAGGTACAGTAATTGTTTTTAAAGCAAACCCTTTCTTAATCTTACCCCTTAAAATGACAATACGTGTCATCACGAAGTGTCAGAATGCTGAGATGAGTGTAAATTGTTCACTGTATTCACTTTTTTAATTATTCACCAGGTTATGGAGTGATTGCCACCAAAGACATTGAGGCAGGAGAATTCCTGCTTGAATATGTTGGCAGACACATCAGTGGCTCAGAAGGAGAGACTCTGTTCAAAGAGTACTCTGATGAAGATTTTTGTTGAATGCATGTGATAACTAGATAATTCAATATCACTCATGTTTAATATTTCAAAACTAATATTTGTTTTATTTTGCAGTGTCGATGGCAGTAAGAATACAACAAGACTGTGGAGATTGTTATGTTATTGTTACGTGCTGGGGGCACATTTTTCACCTTTTTTATCGGTTGGTATATTTTCCCTCGCTATTTATGTTGAATCTAGTTTGGTATCTTTTCCTTTTTGAAGTTATGTTTGTCTTTGGTTATTTAAGTCTTTTCTTTTAGACTTATTTCGTTATTAGGTTTTGGGAGTTTAATTTATCGTGCTCCTGCCTCTACCACCTCACTGGCTCCACCTCGCTACCTGCGGCGCGCCTCGTTCCCTTGCGCACTCTTGCCATCAGGTGTTCCATGCCGCCGACTTCAACCATCAGGTCGCCGTTTTTTCTTTTGTTAGTATAGTCTTTTTTTCTCGTTTCACCTGGTGGGATCGGCCTCCCTGTTTTCGCTCTTTTCTTTGGTTTGGGTTTAGTTTGGGGTTTTCTTTTAGCTCGGGTGTCGGCACCGGCTTCTACGGCCCTGTACAGGGTTGGCACAGGGTTGTTAAGGTTTTTTTTCCCCTCCTCTTTCAACAAGAGTTGCGGACATCCAACTTAATGAAAACAACAAAAATAAATTGAAAGTTTAAACCCTTAACTTTGTTTCTTGTGTCCTTTATAAATATGTTTGTCTCTTCTTATGGGTCATAACAGAGATACATAAATGATGATCACATCAGGCCAAATAGCAAAATTAAAATGGTAAGTAATAGTGAAGTCACCCTGTCATTCTATTTTAATCATTCCATATACCAATAAACATATCATTATTTGAAATCACTATAGGACTGCTGATTGCAATTCTGATTTATGCCTGTGGTTTTGGAACCAACAGATACTTGATGAGAAGAAAAGCCCACATCTGTGTTCGTTTGCGATCACAAAAATCAATGCAGGAGAAGAAGTTGTGTACGACTATGGAGACCCCAACTGTCATTGGAGACATGTGTCATGTCACGTAAAATGTGTTAATTCTGTTGAGCACTTTCATGTCAAGTTTAATCACTCTTGTCTAGTCTTGTCATTCACTTCCTGTTTTATTTTGTACTCACCTTTTCCCTTGCGTTTCAGGCACTTGACTTCCTCCCTTTGTGTGATTTTCCCTCCATGGTGATTGTCTCTCTGGCCGTGATTGGACTCACCTGTGTTTCCCTCCCTCATGTATAAATAGTCCTTGTCTCCCTTTGTCTTGTGTCAGTTCGTCTTGTGTCACATGTCAGGTGTTCTGTCTGTTTCCAAGAAATCGTCAGGTCAAGTTTATTGAATCAGTTTGCTTTGAGTTGTACTTTTGGTCCTCTACAGAGTTTTTTGTTGTACCTTCTAACCTCGTTGGAGAGCGCTTTGTGTTATTTTTTGTATCCTCCTTGGTGAGCGACTTTTGTTTGAGCATTTCTCTTAAGTAAAACCTTTGTTAAAACCTTACTGCCGACTTTGAGTTCTGCTTTTAAGTCCACGTCCCTGAGTCAAGTTCCAACAACATGCATTTATATTAACATTTATATTGCTACATTTTGTTACGTATCTCGAAGATTTTATAACCTTAGTAAGTGGTGGGGATTTTGCTCATCCATATATTGTTTTGCTTATTTGCTTATCCTAAATATTGTAAATATCATTTGAAAACTTGTCTGTTGACTGGTTGTGTAAAACTTGATTGATTAGATTAGTCATTGAACGAGTCAGATATGGTTTTGGATTAACAAATTAAAATGTCAATGATAAAAACTTGCTTTAATGCTGTAAATTTCATTTTGTTTTAGAAAACCACTGCCTCCTCCTGCAATGAGCCAAAGGCAAAGGTGGTAAATATATAAGGAGGATTTTTCTTATCTGTATTCACTTAAGTAACTTTGGGCTGTCACTATAGTCATATTCAAGTTATGTTATGTTTTATTTGCATAATCTCATTGGGCTTTTCTTCATTTTCAAGGAATCTTGATGGAGGAATTTATTTGAAAATCTTGAGTCCCAGCCTGACGGGATGAAAATTAATGGCTTTGTTTTCAACACGAAAATGAAATTTGCAAACGGATGCAATGCTGCTGAGATTTTCCCAGGACTCTTTCACAACTCCCCTGTGGCAGTGAAACGTGTTGCCAAACATATTTCCAAAAACAAATTGGAAATGGCTTATTTCCTGTCTTCACATCTTTTGCAACCCATTGCTTTGTTGGAAGACACTTTGCCTATTTTGTCTCCCCCCTCTGTGAATACAGCTTAAGCGATCTGATTGAGTTTCCTGAGAGACAATACTTGACTGAGCATAGAGGACTGGGGATCTGCAAGGAATTGTTGCAGGGACTTCTGGAACTCCATTGCCATGGGACTTTACACAGACACCTGAAGCCTGAAAATATTTTGTTTGGTAAATGAAACCACCCTGTGAAATTTTGATGACGTTATGTTGTAATTTTATGGATGTTGTTTTAATATGTACATGATAAAAGATAAATCTCATGTTTCTACAGATATCAACAACAATCTGTATATTGCAGACTTTGGTGTAAGCAGAAAACTGGATCTTGCACAAACAACACTGTTTTCTCAAATGGCTGGATCTTGTTCTTGGTCCAGTTATGAGGATGTTGGAGGCCTAAAATACAAGTACAAGAAGGAGTCCGATATCCAAGTAAGTTGAGCTTGAAAATTCAAATGTACACAATGATGGTGTTTTGTTGTGGTAATCCATATATTTTTGCCAGACCTTACTTTGGATCACAGGAAAACATGCGTGGATGCGACAGCCTCAAACGATATGCAGAAAGCTGTGGAGCTAAAAACCCAGAAAATATAACTTCCACTAAGCTGAGGAAGTACATAGCCACTGTTTCACAGCTACTCAACCTTCAGACCCATGAGCTAGACCAGTTGGCTTCTTTCATGGGACATGATATTGAGGTGCATAGGGAGTTTTACAGACTACCAGAAGAAACTCTCCAAATGGCCAAAGCCAATAGAATTCTCTTTGCCCTGCAAGGGGGAATGGGCAAATACAAAGGAAAGTCCTTAGCTGATGTCAAAAGGGCATGTGATTCCACCGATTCGAATATTGTCTCCTTGATATTTATTGATAAGAATTGATGGCGGTGATTTTCAGTCAACAATTTCTTTACTTAATGAATTTCTTCATGTATTTATAGGGAAATCCAGAAGACCATGCACCCTGAGTGAGAGAAAAATGTGACCCGCCACGAGAAAACCAGCAAGTTGGCCTGGCGCAAGTTGTGTAAACAAAGGAAAAATCAATTTTTTTTTTTTCAAATCTGTGATTTTTGCAGAATTTTTAAGTTGGAATCATGAAGAAGCCACTCTATGTTTAAAATAACAGTAGTGGGGGCCTTAAAACCATAAACTTCGTATTTGAATTTGGGTTGTTTTAGAGGAAACTCTCGGCCCTAGTTGGGGGTGTGGCGATTCAACAGTAAATTAGCATACTGGCTTTCTTTGGCTATTCACATGCTTCTGTTCTTTTTTCTGCCAATCAGCTGCATGTTAAAAGTGAACCACATGGCTACTTATGCAGCTTCTGGGTATGCTGGTAACATCTCACTTCTGATTCTGAACCGGAACTAGAAGATGAAACTGATGAAAATTGACGAGAGCAACTGCATTACACTGAGAGAGGAGGCAGAAGCGGGGAAAGCGCCGGGTACCCGGACTAGGCTACCGGCGAATCCACACAAGTCAGCTATACCATCTATCGCACTCGCCAATGTACACTCCTTGGACAACAAACTGGACTATATACACCTTCTGGGATCGACCCAGCAGATCGTGAGAGAGTGCTGTGTTTTTGTTTTTACAGAAACAGGCTCAATAACAGCATACCGGACTCCACCATCCAGCTGGACCGGCTAACATACTACCGAGCAGACAGAGGCTACGTTTACACTAAGGGAAAACATGGAGTTTATGATCATCAAGTGCCGGCCTCTGTTAATGTCCTGTACATATAGCAGCATTGACAATAAAGTTGACTTGACTCATTCAGCAACAGACTGATCCATCCCACTGCACCACAGAGTGACATAATTTATTTTATTTTATTTAATATTAGAAATAAGTATCTACATTTGCTCCTTCTAACTCTTAAGTCTTTCTTGTTTTTCATTTTATTCAGGGGCTTTTTTTGTAACTAAAGAATTTCCATTTCCATTTGATAACCATTGTTCAAACTACTACAATAGTTTCTGTCCTGCGAGCTAACAGATACCAGATGTCATTGATAGCTAGACCAGTAGGGGGTTGGACTTATATAAATGAGATGCAATGAGCAGCACTGTGTTACCTGGCTCCCCTAGGTGAGAATCTTTCAGGCTGGATTTCTCACTAAACTAGTTTGAGAAGTGTCTACATTCAAATGGCCACATCTTCTTCAAATATTTTCAGATTTCCATGTGTTAGACATCGTTGGAAAGCTTAGAAACTACACTTTCAGAATCGGTGAATAACTCAAAATGCCCCCTGGGAGATTTGTTGCTGGTTTTCTCGTGGCTGGTCACAAATAATTGAACACTATTTCAAAGACTTCTTGGCGAAAATGAAGATTCCTGGAAAGGTAGATTGTCTAAGACGCTTGGATGAAAATCCTATTCTAAGGGACAATGGAAGAGACTGGAAAACAGTAAAATATTTTGTGTATAACTAAATAACAACTATCAAGAGAAATTTGTGCCAATAACTATGAAGACCAATAATATTGACAGCCAGAGCTCATATTATGGAGCATCAGTGTTATTCACCTGAATACTGGGAGCTTGCAATATGAAATATCAGTGATAAGTATCATAACATTGGTAATTCATGTAAACGGAGCATCAGTATAAGGGTCACAACACTCTGGCAACTCATGTAAATGGAGCATCAGTGTAAGGGTCGTAGCACTGGTAATTCATGTTAACGGAGCATTTGTAATACATATAAATGTATTAGTCGTAACATTAGCAAGTCATGTAAACATAGCACTACTGTGTCATAACATTGAAGCAATATATTTCTATTTTTCTATTTTATTTTGTCTATTTTATTTCATTTATATGTAACTGTTTTTGATATGTTTGAGCTGTTTACTGTATGATATAATATATATAAAATTGTTTTCCCCTGTCATTCGGTTCAGTGCAAGTGTGGACCTTTTTGAGAACCTTGGGGACACAATTACATAAATAAATTGATTGAAACAGTATTCTTTTAGGTCTAGTAAAAATCGGATGAACTTAAAATAGCTAATCTTAACACTGTCTTTTTCATTTTATTTCTTTGTATCCTGGTTAATTTGACTATTTTAAAATGTCTTTAAACTCCTTGAATTCCATCTCAGTCGAGACTGAGCACACAAAGTTAAAAAAAAAAAAAAAAAAAATTCTGCAATTGTGAAATGTGGTCAGACCAGTATTTTGGGTACAAAAAATTAAGTATAGTCTGTTATCAATTTGTTTTTGTGATTCATTTAAACTAAAATAGTGTCTTACTGCTGAAAATTTTATTGCAATTTCCACCCCCCTCCTTTTTAGATTCTAAAACATTATATGCTGCATTCTAGGTAACCCTTTATTTTAATACAGTGAAATCTAAGATAACCATTAAAGCTGAGCTTGAGGAGTGTGAAAAGCGAAGTGTGTAATGGGTCGTTGAAATTCATTGTTCAAACCAGTAGAGGCACTCATGAGTAGGTACTTAAACACTCACACACCAATAGTGGACCTCTTGGAAAAAAGTTAATAAACCTTACCAGAGCATGTTAGACATGATTTTAGGCTGATTTAAGGCATGTTCAAGAGGGGACCTAAAAAATGTCCACTGTTAGTTTTCAAGTCCACTGTTGGTGAATGGGGGGCCCACCAGTTTTTTACTCATTTATGGGGTCCACCCTTTCCAGTGGTTCTACACTGCTGTAAAAAATCAGGTAAGATAAGGAAAAAAATCCCAATCACCAAAAATCACTAAATTCTCTTCTTTCTTCATTCCATCTCTTTTCCCTTTACACCTGCAAATTCACATGCCTTGTTAGCTCATTAACTACTGTATGTGCTATCATCTTAACAAAAGATCATCAACAGGAAGACAGGGTAGTAGCATGGTAATCAAATAATGATCTTCAGCACCAGCTTAAACATTTCAAATTAATGAGCCCCAAGATCTAATTTTGACTTCACTGTTTTTTTCTTTTTATTCCACCCTGGAGTTAATTGTAAGCACAGTTTTTCACATTGCCTACGTTGGCATCATAGAATAATTGCAAGTCTTGTTTTGGCCAAATTGTGAAATCTGCATAGTTCTACTCTCCTAACACTGCTGATTCACCATGCATTATCATCCAAAAAAAACAAAAAACAAAAAACAACTTAAAATAAGACTTGAAGCAACTATGCTATGAGGCTAACAAAAAATAAAATGCTTTCAACAAGTTATCCTGAGGGAGCATGTATTTATTTTGCAAACAAGTCAGTGGTCAGACTACATTTTACACAAAACAACCAAAAAAAAGTGTTGTTTGTCCATATATAAAAAACAAAAAAACATGCTCTAGACAAAACTGAGACTGAACTAGGGTTCTAACTAAACACAACTACAACTTTTATCTGACAACAGTGTACATAACTGAGGTAAAACGTGTACTTGTTTATTGTGTTGACTGCTAAAACCACAGCAGCTACTTCAAACTACAGCACATTTCACAAGTGGTGGAGGCAGGCATCATCGTGAACGATACGTTCCTGACGGTGTCTCCGCTCAGCACACCAGCCAACAGAGTCACCATCTCCAACATCCCGCCGTTCATCCCCGATGAGGTTCTCATCACTCACCTGTCCAGACACAGAAAAATAGTTTCCCCCATCAGGAAGCGGAAGTCTCCGCTGCTCAAGCATGTGGTCTCACACAGCAGGTCTGTATGATCCTCAATAAGAAAGACGAGGAGATCAACCTGGTGCTCAGTTTGAAGGTGGATGAGTTTGATTACGCTTTTTTTGGTAATTCTGGGTCACTGAAGTGTTTTGGTTGAGGAGGAGAGGGTCACGTGGTGCGGGCCTGTCCCGAGAGACTCTCCTCAGCTGAAAGGGCGCAGAGCAATGCAGGACACGCACAGAGTGAAGCTGTGCGGGTTGGTGCGGAGACAACAGGGGCACAACAGGACTCAGACAAAAGAGATGGAACTGAAACATCCACACTGAATGAAAAGTTTGACAGCAACACTGTGAGAGAGAAGAACCAGGCAGCAGACAGGGTGGATTTGAACAGTGATGGAGGTGATGATGATGGTGGTGGTGGTGATGATGATGATGATGATGATGATGACGACAATGTTGATGAGCTGATGGAGGAGGAGCAGGTCTGTAGGCTTTCTGTACTGAAGAGGAAACAGACAGTAGTTTTGGGTGGCTCTCAGGCCAAAAGGGAAGCCGCAACCAGGAGGTCAGGCAGGCAGCAGAAGGAGCAGGTGTCAGAGCTGAATGTGGAAGTAGAGGAGGAGGAGGAAGAGGAGGAGTGTGCTGCAGACAGTC